>JAEQBH010005402.1:0-117569 GCA_016808115.1 Tetrastigma voinierianum | reverse complement strand
ATGTTCGGTCGATGGAATGGGACCGTCCATCCATGGACACATCTGATGAGTCTTAAACTCATCTATTTTTAATCCATTCTTCTGGTTTGTTTTTAGTATTTTCAGAGTTGTTTTGATGCCAAATTATGGAGTATTTACAAACTTTGTGTTTTGTAGGTATTAATTCAAAAATGAGAGATTTCCAGTAAGAAAGAAGAGAAAACAAATCATGCAAGATTCATGCCGCGACTAAAATTTGTGTGTCACACAAACTTCTAAGCAATTACTAATGAAACTGGTGTCGTAAACAACATTTCCCTGTCGCAACGCCATAACTGACAGCACAATTGAGCTAGGGTCGCGATAGAAGATGTGAGGGTCATGCAGAACGGGAAAACATATGCTAGTCAACTGGGAACAAAATAGTTTGTGTCATTATTATTAATGCTGAACTGAAGACGTACACATCCGCCACGACGTAACCCTTCTCGTCGCGATTGACCGACTTCCCGCAACATGGAAAAGCTTGCTGAGCACGTAAAGATGTCGAGAAGAAGTTTAGGTCGTGGCAAGAAAACTAGGGTCGCGATAAAGGGTGCTAATTTTGATGAATCAATCGCTGCAACAAAGAGAGTCAATGTGCTACATAATCTGCTTAAAAGGTGTTTTGATGTCAGACAAAGATCTTCGTGTCACATACGAAATCAATTTAACACAAAAAGTCCTAACGCGACAGAAATATGGGTGGCGACACTAAGACAAAGCAAAGGCGTAGTGCTATGTCACGCAATTAAAATCTAAATGCTAATAGGAAAAGATGCTCCATACAGAAAAGTGTTGTCGCGACATAATATACAACATTACGCAAAACATCCCCAACACAAAAGTCCAGGTTGTAACATAAAAAACAAAGTTGCAATAAGCAGTTGCTTGGCAACAAGCCCCGTCATACGTAACTTTCAGTCGCGATAGAAAATGCAGTAACACAAGACAAGGTTGCAAATGTAACTTCAACAAGAGATGCCGTCGCGACATGAAACTTTGGTCGCTACACCAACTTGCAAAGCCGCGACCAAATCAGTAAGCGTACATGATTATCGATGTTGCGACATAACTGTTTAAGGAATGCACAAAATATTATCGTGGCAAAGGAAACTATGTCGCTACAGAGTTTTCATGCTGAAAGGAAGAAGACTGTTGCAATAACAATACGCTGTCGCAATAGAAGCAAGAAGGATCCCAAGATCTTCAAGTTGCGATAGACGACTGCATACCTACAACAAAAACACAAAACTTTGTCGCGACACAACTTCTAAGTCGCGACAGAGAAGGCAATTCTGGGCCAAGATGCTTAGGGATTCACACATAGCCTTAATTTTAGGGCTCAAACTTTTAGGCCTCTATAAATAGAAACGACTGCGGAAAGCGAGGCAGTCACTCAGCAACGACGAACCATAGTACCTAGAGAGTTGAGGACTCTTTTGTATTATATTTTTCTTTTTCTTATTTTTCTTTTCTCGTAGATTAGCTTTAGCGTGGGATTTTGATTCGTTTACTGGATCCGAAACAGTAATTTGTTCAGAAGTTTTGAAGTTGAAATTTAATGTTGAAATTCATTTACGATTACTGTTTGAATTCAATGAACTCTAGACAAACGCTGGAACTCATTTCTTCAGTTGATTATAGTTACAGCAATTTTCCATCAAGATTTCAACATGTTGTAATCCAAGCTGAGAACATAACTTCCACAGGGAAAAATATAATGTTAATTATGGTCTTTTCTGCACAATGAAAAGAAAATTTCTTGAGTTGAGGGTTTTGAATTTATTTGGATGGTGTTGATCTTGATTTTAATTGTTCCCAATTTTAGTAGCTTATGCCCATGAAAGGATTATTGTTTAGATGTAATTTCCAGGAGGCCCTCTGAGTGACACAAAGATGGAGATTCATGAGAGCTTAGACCAGTTACTTGGGGGTATGTTAGACTAATATTGAAGAACTAATGAGCTCTGAAAGGTTACTTAGATAAATCCTCAATTTGCTCATGGTTTGAGAATAGGTTAAGTGATAATTTAATCAATTGTAGATCTCTCCTCGTCCGAAGAATGATCTTGATCTCGTGTTAGCATGAGATCTAATCAAGTAAAGAGAAAACTTTTTCAGATCTTAAGGATGAGACATCATTCTTGTTGTAAAAATCTTGCAAATTGCCCTGTCTTGGGAAGCAAGAAATCTGCAGTCATAAGAAATGGGTATGAAGTATTAGAAAAGAAAAATACCCAGATCTTACAGAGAAATTCTATTTACAAGTAATTGACTAGAATCATGTCTTAGAAATGAACATGAACTCTACATCAAGGAAAAGTATAGTTAGAGAGGAACTAAACTCATACCACTCGTTCTCGACAAATTCAGATTCTAACTCAAGGGAAAATAAAGAGATCAGATTTAGAATTGATAATTTCATTAGTGAAATCCCAGTTGTCTACTTTTAATAATCTGTTTTTATACCCTATTTATATTTAGATTTAAATTTTTCCTTTATTTTAAAATGTGTGATTAGTATTTTAAATTTTTTTATTAGGGTTACTAAATTTTCTAAACCTGGTCGCTCAAATAGTGTAACTTGAGTAGTCAGTAGTTGGAAGTTTAAATTTTCAATCTCTGTGGAAATGATATTCTAATTATAGATCCACATTATTACTTATGACTTTGTGCACTTGCGCTTTTAAGACCAAAGTAAATCTTAATTGAAATGAGAAGGAAATATCTTCTTATGAGCATGTTATTTTGGTTATAACAAGCTAAGGCCTCAATGTGATTTAGACAATAATCCTCCGTATTTTGTCTTAAATTTTATCTATGTGCAACTTATGGTATTATCAAGTTTTAGTGTCAAGTATAAGGGATTCTAGTTAGTCTTGGTAATGCAAGGGTAGAAATTTGTATATACCATTCGTCTTAACAACATCGGTCCTCGTCCGTGGTCACCGGGACATCAATTATACCTTCCAAACCAAAGTGGATCCTCCGTCAAGCACACATGCGCGATCTCTAATTCCACCTTTCCAGGCTAGGTGGCATACCATGGAATACTATCCCCTTCATTTAATGGACAAAGTCTTTCCAAATGTAATAACACATGCGTACATCCGCAATCACTTCAACGAGTCGACCGAACTCCCACCGCTTTGAATACGTCATGTTATTATTTCTTATGAATCCTTTTTTTGCGTCGTCACCGCCATTCTAATATGGCTGAGGCAACATGTGGAGCTTCACTATCCATCGACGACGCCAGCCTCGCCTATGCCCGCCTGGCTACCTCCTAAGCGCCGGCTCCTTAGAAGAGCTTCCAGACAAGGCCAAGTCCTGGTCCAAACATTGGGAATGGAAGGTTAGGGAGGGCAAGGAGAAGATGAAGGGCATCGAGGAGGAGAGGGGATGTGGCTACGGAGGAAGCTCGTGTCGCCTAAATTAGCTTGCTTTCGCCGCTGCCAACATGGCAAAGGCAATGCACTCCAGGAAGGTGCAAGGTCACGGAGACCACCCCGCTTGGAGGCTCGAGCGTGACGTCCCTCCCCGGCCACAGATCTGAGCGGGCCAAGGATGAGGTTGAATGGACAGGTGCCATGGAGGAGGACACCAGCGCCTGAGGTGATCTTTCGCACAGGACACAGTGCCAGTATTTACACAACATATGTGGGGATCTTCCGTGAGGTCTCGCACTGGCATGTCAATTCCTCCGCCCGCTACCTCCCGAGTTCTTCCAATCCCAGCCCAATCGGTCTCGGGCAAGAGAGGGGCCATTGAGGATAATGACGATCAGCCATGACCGGTTTTGTGGCTGGCCCAGAACCCGAGGAGAACACTCTCGCCGGGGACCGAGCCTACTCCTGGGCAATCTCTAATATTCTTCTATCTTTTATAAGGCCTTATTCTGGCCACTAAGACTGTATTTCTTTTACACTTTCGTGCATTAAAATACCATTTTTGGATTTATTTCTTCAACCACCTTTCTATTTCTTATTCTAACCCCATTGGCGTACTTATGAATCTAATCTTACTTAAGCTATTGAGAACTCCCTTCACTGGTTTAATGTGTTTGGTCATTTTCTGAGGATAAATATCAGGTTAGGAGCTCTATAGGCTACTAGTAGGCTGAAGGTGCTTGAAGCCTCAAGCCTGGTCTTTTCTGAAGTGTTAAGGTGCTTAGAGCCACACAAGTCCGGCCTTTGGAAGTTCCAAGAGGCTTAAAGTGGACACAAGTCCGGCCTTGAAACGGGGTTACTCCAAAATTAACAACGCCTGAAGAACACTATCGGTCATATTCCAAAAGATTTATGAACAATATAAAAGGTAAAATTTTATTGTTGTCCTTAAAGAAAACTTTACCGATAATACATTTTAAGGTGCATAGCATTCCACATTCTAGGCACTATGCCTGTTCAGTTTGATTAATGCAGATGACCCCACCACCCCCACTCTCAACACGCCTGCTCCTCCTAATTTCTTCCCCATTGAATTTTCCAAATATTCCGTCAACTATGTTTTCAAAAGACTTTCTCAAGACTAAATCTCAAATAAATGCATGTAATTTTTTTATATGCTACTGTGATAAGTTTTTCATCTTTTATTGGTAAGATGCTATATGTATAGCGACTGCTTCCCAGAGCTCGTCTACCATATTTAGGTCCTTGGAGATGGCTTCAGCATTAGCCATTCTAGGAACTCGCTTCAAGCTGGGCATCCCCAACTTTAGGTAATAATACCATGCCATAGGTGGGGTAAATGGTGAAACTCTGCCTACATTAATTGTTCTATAGCCCAAAGGACTCCTGTGAGCTCGCCCACCATTTTCCCTAGTTAATGTAGACGCTTTTTCAAAGCCAAGAGAGTTTTGGTCAGATGCTTCCGCCGTCATTGCTCTACGGGTACCGCTAGGTTGAGTATAAGTTTTTTATTTTCACTTCACGGCAGGTTTCAGAGATACTTTTGTTTGGCCAAACAAAGGGTCCATTATCGGCTTATGATCGATCGAGGTATTCCGAACCTGCAAACAAGATTCTTCCACAACAAGTATCATTTTTTGATGAACAAGGTTTCACCTTTATTTCATCATAAAGTAGTATGTGGCAGCCAACATCAACTTTTTCTAAGCTGGGGCGATAGGTAGTGGTCTAACTATATCAATTCCCCACTGAGCAAAGGGCCAAGGGCTTGTAAATGAAAAAGGTCTTGAGCTAATCTGGAGCAGGGGAGCTTGCTGGCAAGTGGTTACACTTACATAGGTGGTCGCGATTCCATTTCTCATGATCGCCAATAATACCCTTGCATATGGGCCCTATGAGCTAAAGTTCTACCGCCTGAATGGTTTCCGCACACTCCTCGCGAAGTCTGTTATATATATTGCCTCATGGGCGGTTAGACACTTAAGATACTTATCCAGATTTGTGCTGGTGACAAATCGCCTTCGCTTACTACAAAATCTCAATCATAGACGACTTTAAGGCTCTTGTGATGTTATCAAGTAGCTCACCTCGTGCAGATAATGCAATATAGGGGTTAGCCAAGATAAGCCCAATTCATCTATCTGACTTACTCGATCCGTTGTAATAAACCAGGCCTACCGGTAGTGGATCAGGTGAATACGCTTATCTGATGTATGCGCATCACGCCAGCAACCGCTACCATTGTGAGTCCTCGGGAGGTGCCTGCTTTCCAAGCTGTAAATTCCTTAGTCGCTTTCGATCACGCCTCAGATAATTCCGGGCCATATACCGACCGCTTCTCAGACTCGGGTTCACTCATTCTATTACTAGTCGAGTCACAGATGAGGAGTTTGTCTAATGAAACTGATTAATCGAGATCAATCAAAGCTAGGATTGCTTTATACTCAGTCTCATTATTGGACGCGGGAAAGTCTAGTCGTATGGCCTTCTTTACCCTTTCCCCAGTTGGGGCTTTTAGTTGCAAGCCGACCCTAGCTCCTATTTAGCGAGAAGCTCCGTCTACATTAAGGATCCACCAACCATTGTTATCTTAGACCACATCAGGCTAGGGTAGTTATGCTAGAAAATTTGCCAATACCTACCCCTTTAATGCCAAGCAAGGTTTATACTGAACACCGAACTCACTTACGACCGCTTCACCAAATTCCATCCTCCCCGATAAAAATGTGACTTTGTGTATAGTGTTTCAGAGAGGGAGATTAGTCAAGATCGGGCGACAGGTGTGCCTCCAGTGGGGATCGCTTGTCACTCACATTTAGGGCCAATGCCGCTTGTTCTAGATGGGAATATCGAGTTTCTACTTCTGCCATGGATTTGCTTATGAAGAATATCAATCTCTGTTTTTTGTTTTCATCTTCTTTGAACAAAGTTGCGCTTACCGAGACTTCTGACACTTCTAGGTAAAGATAGAGTGTGTCCTCTACCCTTGGGCTAGTTAGACTGGTGTCTTGACGTGCATCGTTTGATCGGCTATGGAAGGCTCCACTGAATTCCTCATTCCATCCAGCCTGCTTGTTTCCCTGTATTCAAAATGGTCCTCAACCGACCAGAATGGATAGAATCGCCGAGAGAGCCAACACCTATTATCACTGTTGTACTCCCTTAGTGGTGAGAGCTTCAGAGAGTCCACATCGCTTGTTGGACTGATTGGTCTCTTCATTCTCTCTAGGTTACCATAAAGTCAAACACTTGTTCGAAATTAACTCTTAATGCACATTTCAAAGGGTTCAGTTTCATGTCATGCCCTCTCAACAGCTTAAAGGTTTCTTGTAGATGCTTTATGTGGTTTGGGCATTCTTTGGACTTGACGAGCATATTTTTGATATAGACCTCCATGGTCTTGCCTATTAGCGGTCGAAATATCTTGGTTACCAACCTTTGATAAGTCGCTCCGACGTTTTTCAAGCCAAAAGGCATTACATTAATAGTATGACCACGGTAATGAAGGTCATTTTCACGTCGTGCACTGGAACCCAGGTGGATCCAGAAAAGGCATCCGTAAATGATGCAGATCCCGCAAATTTAATTTGGTCCCCAACACTTACATTCATCCTAGTGTGCCACACTCACCTATCATTCTCATATGGCAATCATAGGCCCTATTTAACCGAATGCCTGTGCCTCATGGGGTTTGCAAAATCAATACTTACTTGTAGTTCATCAGAGCGCGTCAATGTACATTTTTTTATTAGCATCATGCCATAGGAAGCAAGTGGGCCACTCCGAGGTTTTAGCTCAATCGAAGTTTATTGAAGTATGTCAAATTTAGAGCACTTGAGATTGTTTCAATTGTATCTCCCTTGTCCAAACTCGAAATCGTGCACCATTTATTTTGTTGGATTCCTTATTCACCAAGGAGCTTAACCTTTGACCATGAACTCGGCTGGATCTGTCGGTCTTGCGTATGTATACAACATCGTTTTTGGTGATTTTAGCTAGCACTCCTCCTTGTTTCGATCATATTCCTCATTCGAACTTGGAATTTGTGCACCATTTTGTTGGTCTCCTTATTCTTTAGTGGAAAATTTATCAAAATTTTATACTTTTACTCAACTGATTCTACGGCTGCATCCTGTGGCTCAACTCTGGCTTGTTCGCCAACTTGTGTGGAGCTTGTTTTTTTTTTTTTTTTTTTTTTTTGTGATTGGTTTCAAACCATATGGATTAGCCCATATGCTCCTGATCTTGCCTTGAGCAGATTTTGGGTCCATTTCGTATTTTGGCTTGAGTGATAGCCCACCATGAATCCATGTGGATATCAGTGGTGAAGCAAGCCGAAAACTTAAGAGAGTCAACTTGCATGGGAAATCGTGTGGGAGTTATCGGGGAGTGTGGTTTCAAGGCTAATGGAGCTCTTCCAGCTCAAGGTGGAAAGCACTGTGTGGCCTAAACGAGGTGGGAACTCAATGATAAAAGGAGAGAAAGATCGAGTGTAAGGGACCTCTGGCAATTTTTCTGCCTGATGTACATTTTCATTTTTCCTGATCCTTAGCTGACTTTTTTTGCGCTGTGTGAAAGAGTAAAACTAGACCTGGTTCACTCTACTCATATTCTCCTTTCTCTGATCCTTGAATAAAATATATCTTTTTGCTTGGTTGGCCCAATCACAGTTTGTTAGGTAAGGCAATGGTCCATGGGGCCAAGTTTTCACAGAGAAGGTCATCAAATTCATATTTTCACTGACTATCTCAGTAGATTCCATGGTTTGAAAATGTCACATGACTATGTGACTCACAAAAGCCATCCACTAACTAAATGGTACGGTTTTCAAGCTCATACGTGGGAACCGGTTCAACAGTTTCTGCTGGGCAGCCCCGACTTTAGAAAACACAACGGTTTGTTTCAGTTGGTTCTCACTCATCCAAGATGATAATCACGTACCATTTGTTTTGTTAGTTTTCTTATTCTTTAAGGAATTTTCTGACCTAATTTGAGGATTTTCCTCAACTATTGAACTGCACGCCATACTGGTTTTGCCTCAATGTTTTCTTTTATCGTTTCCGCTTTTAGAAAAACGATTTGTTTTGGGCTGGTTCTCACTCATCCGGGAATGAATCATGTACCATTTTTTTGCCAGTTTTATTCTTTAAGGAATTTTTTGACCAATTGAGGTTTTTCAACCATTGAATCAAGAGAAATTCACCATCCATTTATTAATAGTCTTTTCTCGAAGAAGTAGCTGAGTACTTGCTTGTTTGTGTTGATTCTCACTCATTTGGAGTTTTAATTGCAATTTGTTGCTTTGTTGACTTTAACTCATGAGAAGTCTTGATAAATGATAATCCTCTTCAATCGGTTGAACTGAAAGTTGGAAAACCTACCAGCTTCTGCCTTATTAGTTCAGCTTTTCCAAAACAAAGTCCACGTGGTATCGAGTCAGACGAGCGGTGTTCCCCCGATTATTAGTCAATGGTGTGTGATTGCAAGGTTGTCTCTGTATCTCTGGATTGGTCTGAGCTCTTAAATATGACCGCGAATGGTTACTGTTAATCCCTAGAAATTTTTGTATTGGGACGCTTTGTGAATGACATGACTTTCTATGTTCAGTTGGTCGTATGAGGAGGCTTTATATAGTTGAATTTGAAAATGAGTTCCATGGATTTATAGTAGCTAATTCAGTTTAGACTTAGGGATCTAGGTGGTTGCATTGCTTGTAAATTAGTGAATCCCATGGTCTTCATTTTAATAAAATGGGGTGGCTTGGTTTGTAACGCTCCAAAAATACCATAGAATTTTTATAATTATTTTATTATATGTTTAAGGTATAAATCATGCCAAAAGGGGATTTTTCGGGAATTGATAAATGATTAAACTGAAAATGTTAAATGTTATATGATCGAAAATGAGTACATGATTGAATGATGAGATGCTATGATTAAATGATCGAACCCTTAAAATTCAACCTACAAAAGGGAAAATTTGGAATATGTGAAAAAGAGGACATAAGGGTCATAATTTATAAAGCGATTAAATGTTCAAGTGCATTAATATATTGAAGTGCAAATAAAGTCTAAATGTGGGCTATATAGATATCGGGGAGAACTTAACCCAAAAATGGGTTTTGGTAAGACAAAACAAGGCTTTAAGGAATAAAGGCTTCAAGACCAAAACGGAGAAATGGAATTGGTAGGTGGTAGCTGAACATGGCCTACACTCCTAGCCGGATTTAAAGACCAAAAGTGGGTAAGGGTGCTCATTTGAGCAAACCCGTTGCAGAAAGAGAAAAAAGGGAGTAAGAGGCTGTGTGGCTTGGGAAAGATCAAGTTCTAGGTGGATTACTTTCCCACTTTTGCTTCTAAGAGATCACAAATATACAAAGAGAAGATTCAAGAGATTCAAGGTAAGAAACCAAACCCTAAATTCCCTCTTTGTGATTTTTGATATGGGGAAAAAGCCCTAGCTTGGGTAAAGGGGGTTTTTATTGGTTATAAACCACTTTTGGAGTTGTTGCAGATTCTACATGGGTTTTATGGATTTTACAGGTTTAACAAGAAAATTGGTGAGAAATGGAAAATCTGCTTTATTTTTAGTAACACGCTTAATAATAAAATGGCATTCAAAGTTGTATCAAAATCCACAAAGGTATGAAGTGGCACCAAGTGAATAATCAAAGTGGTACCAGATTCTTCACAAAGAAGACTAGTATCGGCACCGATCATGGTATTAGTAATCTAGAGCTTCTACAACCCTGCTGTACCTCAGATTGTTGCTTCCCATATTCTACACACCAATAATTTAAGGATCCTCAATAAACATCATTAAACATTAAGAATGCAATCCATGGAAAGCACTGTAATTTATACGATATTCGTTATGTGAATACGATTTGGGTTTACTAAATGTGATATGTGTGATTTGCTAGGGGCCGGTGAGGATCACCTAACCTAGAACCGAGATTGAAGACAAGGCAAAAAAGAAGATGATTCGTTTGTTCATTCTTCTATTCTCATTTAAGATTGAAATGTTTGTTCTAAATGGCAAGAAAAGATTACTGTTTCAACGATTTCAGGCAACCGATTATGAAGCTGTCAACATGAAAAGCATGAGTATTGAAAATGGAATTGTTTTATAATAAACAAATATATTGTAACGATTTTATTATAAATAGATTTAACCTTAATAATTTTATTGAACCGCTTAATCTGTATTAAGGATAGATTGGTATTACTATCAAGGGTTAAATTACCAAAGATCATAATTAAAATCAGATTGATGTCATCTAATCGCCAGACTCAACAGTATTATTCATTGTTCATACTTAATTCATTTTAATAATCATCAATAATTTAAGAATCGAATCAGTTACAAAAATGTTTTTATACTGCCTGTACTTAGCTGGACTGTTTAGATCTCATATCCTCAAGATAACAAAGACAGTTGCACCATATGCGTTAATCGAATGATTTTAGATTGTTGACAATATTGGAAATTTGAAAGCATGATTGCAAATTAAAGAAAAGAGTATCAGAATGCACATTCTTGATTTGTAAATGATTTATTGCATATAAGTTAATATATTTGAAACTGATCATGAACCATAAATGATTGTGAAAGTGTAGAAATAAGTATATGTATTGTATTGACATTTGATCATCCAAAAGATTTGAAAGTTTTGTTTAGTAAAATTGCATGATTTGGACTTAAACCTAAAATTAAGAATGAAATTTTATAGAACCACTAAGTATGAAAATGTTTGAAGATGTTTTTAACAATGCAGAAATGGGAAAGAGAAGTAAAGGATTAAAAGCAAGATCAAGATCTATATTTGTAGAGTCATAGAGAAAGATTTAAGTGGAGTATGTCTACTAAGATGGCATCCTCTCACCATTTTTTATCATGACATTGTTTTGTAAAACAAAAGGAGTTCAACTTCAAATTATTTTTCAGACTATATTCAAGAATTTGAGTATTATGCCAGAAACACATATAAAATGCCATTTTCAGTTAAATGCATATTTTGTAAAAGAATTGCATTGAATTTGTAAATGTTTATTGGCTACTCCCAAATGAAATCGTCTGTCAAAGATTTTGAGAACTAAAACGCTTATATTAATGAAATGTATTTGATGAATGGATTTGATGAGTAGCTTTAATGGCGCCCTTGTTCGATTTGATCCTCCAACCCAAGCCTGCCAGGTCTCCACTGTCACACATGGTTGTAGCCTTCGTTTTTAGAAAACTTTACAGGTTTTAGCTGTTCTCACCATCATTTGAATCATAATCGCTTTGTATTGTTAGATTCTTAATAAAGAGGAATTTTTCGCGATTGGTCTTTAGAAATTATTTAATATGTGATCAGGGTGCTGTTTGGCTGTGGATTTAAAGCAAAATGTGTGCTAAAACAAGAAAACATCATCTATTTCAGCCCTGCTCCTCTTTTAGGTACTATCCAATATTTGGTTTTAAACAAAGATGCAGATGGTGATATTGTCTACCCATCTTTGCAAATACATGGTTAAGGGACCTCGATATTGTCACGTTGGTATAAGTATTCATATGTGTACATGGTGTTTGACTTTGACATTTATGGTGCATTCAGCTTGTTGACTAACTCCTCTTATGCAACATTGCCATGGACCAAGGTGCACGCATCCATTTGTTTTACTGCTGAGTGTTTAGTTAGATACTGGTAGGTCAGGTCTAATCGAGTCATCTATGTAGCCTAGGAGACTGTTTGATCTTTAACCCATATGCTCCCACATACCCAATTCACTAGTATAGACCGAGTTCCGGGCCTAGAGGGGTGCTACCTCGCATGAGGTACCTTCCCAATGGGTAAACTCGACTTCGATCTTAAATATAGTTTAGACCGCTTCCTTTACTGAGTCACGAGGGTTTTTGTTCTTACTTCATTTTCTCTATTTTTTTTTTAAAAACAAAAATAAAAAGTAAGTGGCGACTCCAAAGAAAACTGCTCTCCTGGACTGATTTTCAAAACCTAAAATCAACCCACATTTTCTTTTCATTTTAAAAGTTTAGTCACAAGCAGCCCGTGGATCGGTGTGTCCACAATTGGCGATCACTGGGATCAACCCCATACCCTCTGCTTCATAAGTATGGTCAAGCTTGAACTTGAGTTGGGTATATTGAAGCACATGGTTCATTGACCATAGACACTTAGGCTACACAAATGACTGATGATCACTTACCTGGTTAGTATTTGGCATACACTTGTGGTTTGTTTGTGCTTAATCATGATCTCTAAGATGCTTGCTCATGGTTGATTTGGTACCTAGCTATATGTTTCTTATTCGCATAGATGGTTAGTTTGTGTGTATATTCCGTGGTAGGCTTTCTCACAAGATGACTGCTTGTCAGATACTCCCTCGCATGACGTTGATTTGTTTGTGTTTTAGTGGGGCGTGCTTGTATCCTCTGTCAAAATCACTAGTCTTCGTCGACTATTCCTATGAATTGCCTATGTTGCTTCGGGAGTCATTCCTACCGTTTCGTCAATCGAGCTAGATTTGGAGTGGTATAACTTAAGGGCTATATCGATGTTTGGGAGCACTATGAGATGACTACATCCAGCAATGAAGACCTCAGATAAACTCGAGCCGGATTTCATGGATGGCAATTGTGGCGTGTGTCATTTTTATCAGTTTGCTAGATCTTAGTTATATATCCCGTCGGGGTACAATCATCTAGCTTTTTGGGATTGCTCTTCTACGCTCAGAGCCACTTTGTCTCGAGGTATACGCATGTCGATCCTGGCCCCGCTGTGGAAGCCACATATCACTTTAGCTGTTGATATCATATGTTAGCATTCTCTCGCAGGATTTTAGTCATACATTTATCGATTTCTACCTCTAAGATTGATAGTCACGTAGGATTGAATTACTCCCTTTCCTTTTTTGTAGGATTGTTGATTAAGATCAACCTCAAGCCTTGTTAATCAAAATGGAGGCGTAATTGCACAGGATCGATCCACACGTTAGGGTAGACATCGATCATAGAGATATGGACCCCCGCGGCCATATCGACCACTGGCTCAGATCATCGATATTATGGCAACACTCGCAGATGCTGAGATAGTGACCTGGACGGGTAGGATTGATGTGCATCAGCTCCAAATATTTACCGACCTCGGGGACACCCCGCATGACCCTAATGTATCTCTCACGTCACCACCACGACTTAGACACACCGTACAAACAGACTGGTACAGCTCCACCTCCACCACCACCACCGTTCAATCACCGCAGTTGGAGCTTTGCCCCATATGGTCGACCGAGACCACACCATTCATTGCGGCCCCCGCACATTGTTGATGATACCCAAGCCCGTGATCGGCAAGATTGAGCGAGGACTGTGGCTCCTCGTATGTTTATGATGGGGTTAGTTCGATGGGATATGATGACCTTCAATGGCAACCTTGCCGCTAAGTTTCACGTCACACTGGAGAGGTATGACGGGATAGGGTGCCTCGTATTCACTTGTATACAGATAGGTAGTCATATGCGTGCATAGATCGGATTTATATACGATGATCATGTTTTTCCCCATGTCACCATGGTGCCGTCTTAGTTGGTTTGCCCATTTGACCTGAGGTGAGGGACATGGGATGACTAGACAAAAGTTTATCGTATAGTATTCTTTTAATAATCGTGAGCTGACGACTGGAGAGAGTTAGAGGCCCTCGTATGCAGCTCTGACGAGTCACTATTTCCATTTATCTCCCATTAGAGGGAGAAGACAGCAGATTATAGACAATTCTCTTGACGATCGATCAAAAGACGATGATGCTGTAGAGGTCCGCACTCGCTTGCTGGGGACTCATGGGGCTTCAACATATGACTCTGATCATCGCCCAGTCCTCTACGGCATCGAGGAGGTATCTAGGAGGATTATGGGAGACTCTTCCCTTTTGCACTAAAGGGGAAGAAGCTTCACACTCTGACCCAAACCATCGACAAGCTGGTGCTATCGGGGCATGACGTGACACTGTGTCCCCACGCCACCCTCCACTTGAGCGCGACACTCCTTACTATATATTATAGCGGATCGCACACCAACGCTCCTTCAGCCTGGCCTGGGCCTACTTATCTACATTCAAGCACCACAAGCCAAGATATGCTACACAGCTCAGAGGCCACACAGCAGACCATCGCAAGAGGGAGCACCGCCTCACTGGTGGCCTACTCAGTGGTTTACACACAACTCGACGCCACCTGAGCCGAGCATTTCGTATATTGTCAAGGGGGTTTGATTGTTCCACTACCACCTAGACCACACGCAAATGGCCCACCCGGTCTCAAGATGATTCACCGTGCCTATCAATCGAGAGCCGGTCATGATACATATATTGTGCAACATCGAGGCATGCTATGTGACTTAATCGATAAGTGCTCACTCACGACGCCCGAGTGACTAGCGCATTCGCCCCACTCATTACACTGAGTTTAATTTCACCCCGGTAGCATTCGATTGATTTTTTAGGAGATGAGATAATCATAATAGGATGGGATGGAGAGGCTCCTCAACCAATATGTCAGGCGTGCATCGCACTTTAGTGGATACACCAGGTTAAAGTGTGTCTTGTGCCATTTAGATTGATTCCATAATGTTCTCGAAAGACAACAAAGATCGCTAATATATACTTCAGAGCATGTTCCACCCATGACACCCTTCATTCGCTCTAGAAAAGTATGGAACAAAGATATAGAGATGTCATATTACACAGGAGTGGTGGGTAGCTCACCCCCACCTGCTGATAGACTTATCAAACTGATGTTGGTGAGATTCAAAGGGAGGATGATGAGATTTTGCGCCAACTATGCACCACTTAGGCCTCAGATTTCCATTTAGGAGCCTACTGCCTCATCCAGCCATTATCAATATAGAGATTTATTTGATTATATTTCAATCATTAGAGTTGATATCGCTTTACCACTCCTAAATGGGGACCGATCCTTTTCCTCGACAATGATAGGCTACATGCATGTTGTTTTCCGACGATGATTTACCACTTAAGGGATCAGACCATGTTCGTCCTTTGTTCATTGATGTTGTTTGTCAAATATAGGTGTCGCCCTGTCTCACTGATAACGTACTCCACTCTAACGCTTGTCCATCGGGTTACCCGCCATCAAGCTTTAGGATTTCACCATCCACTGAGAGCCATCCAGATAATCATCGTTTTCATGACAGACTTAGAGTGACGCTTATGGGTACTCTCCTACCACACATGTCATGATAGGACCAAATGATATTCGTGTTTTTCCAAGTTCGAGGATTCAATCATCCTTAACCTTTAGCCGCCGATTCTCAGGCATATCACTTCACTTACGAAGGTAAGCCCACACGTAGGGTGATTATCAATGAGCACGGCCTCGACAAAGATAAGTGCACCCTTTGAGCTGTTACAACCCAACAAGATATGACGACTTTGCACTCGAATCGGTTTGCTTTCTTGATGAGGTCTAGGTTATCGCTGTAGGATGACCTCACATGTACATGGTACTTATGTCTTTTGGATCGCGACAAGAGGTACTTGATATCAGATGATTTAGCACGGTCCATATGCCCGGTTCGGGATCGGGTCGCCACAAGAAGGGCCACATGAGTTTGCTTTCACAATTGATCACGACATACCATATGGATTGGGTTACACTCCTTTTGAGGATGATGCACGCACATTACGGTACGCGGTCGTGCTCAGATAGGTGAGATTTCATCATCCGGTCCCATTCGACACTTCTTCGCCATACACTTTTAGTCATCGACTATTTTACCAAAGGATCGTGAGCATGCACCCCAATACGTATGAGTTGAATTACAGCCGGATGGCTTCTTCGAGATTTAAGGCATCAGAGTCTCTAGGATAGATATGCTCGAGTTCTAAGACGATCGAGCTACCCGAAGATGACGCTTGCACTCTAATGACTGCTAGTGTGTTTTTCGTGTGCTTTCCTGAGGTGGTCCCGGACTATGATCTACCTATGGATTTGGGGGATGATACTGATGGAGTGACTCTTCCTGATACTTACATGCGGATCGTGATGGACATGACGCAAGATCGGGCCAGACTTTATGACAGCCTCGCTGTAGTCTAGACTCGCCATGGCATATCGGGAGCCGCATCACGCGTCAGCCATAATGACGTGACACTTTATGACGTTTGCACTAACACAATGGACATGATCGACATTGGCCGCATTTTGGATGCTTCCTCACCTAGGCCCTAATTTGCTTTTGATGTGTTTAGGATTTTTATGCTTGAGTTTAATATGGTTGACTCAAGGTTACCGATATTACCTATGACATCGCTTTTGTTGAGACCGTCCGAATTGGTGGCAATAATTTTCTTTTGACACTATGTTTGGGTTTTTCACCCGCTTTGATGACATTTCTGATGGTAATAATGATATGAGTATTTTTGAGTATATTTGTTATGTCACAAGATTTCCTTGATCGCACTACCAAAGACCTTATAACACATACATGTCGACGATAAAGTGGAAAATGTATTTAACCACTGAGAGTGGTCAATGAGGTATTTGATACAGAGGATAGAAAGTTACACCCATTTAGCACAGAGTTGATAGATTTCGGGGCAATCAGACAGCTCATGGACAGGATTGGCTCTTCCCATCTCTACGAGAGAAGTAGATTGGATTGACTTACTTAGGTCATACTCAGATGTATTTGAATGGTCGTATATGACATGCCGCCTTGACCACACTAGCGCTTTAGCATCACCCGTCCATTCTACCACATGCAGCCGCTACAGAATTATGATCAAGACCTCTTACTTAAGTTTAAGGTGTTAAGGAGGATACTAGAAGGAACCCGTTGACTTCCTGGTCGTATCGGTATCCTGAGGGTCGGCTAATGTCGTCCCTTAGGCCTAAAAAAGGATGGCAAGGTTAGAGTTTGTGTTGACTTCTTCAGATTTTAATAAGGCCAATTTATGATTATTTCTTCCTCCCACAACATCATCATGTTGAAGGATAAAGACTAATAGGCACCCTATGTTGTTCCTCATAGATGGGTTTTCGTATAATCAAATCTCAGATGGCTCCGGTAGAATATGGAGAAGACTTCTTTCATAACACTCGAGTAAAATACCGCTTATCTGGTCATGCCATTTGGGTTAAAGAACAAGAGCCACTTATTACGCAGTCGCTACTACTTTATTCATGATATATGATGCATAGAGATGTCGAGGGTATATGTGGATGGCATGATAGCTAAGCTCCAGACAGTAAGTGCATCACTTAGCTATCATGTAGATTCTTTGAGAGGATCCCACGCTAGGGTCGAGATTGAATCCTGTAAGAAGTGCACCTTTGGGGTGACTTATGGAAACACTATGAGCCACATTGTTAGTGGTTTAGGTATGTAGGTTGATCTAGAAAAGTCCAGCCATACTACATGCCCGCTTTTGGAGGAAGGAGAGGAGGATAGGCTCAGGCAGATTGCAAGACATCAATGTTTACAGCAGATTAACAGAGATATATGAGTCATCTTCCTGCCTCTAAGGAAGAATCACCATAGTTCGGGAATGACATTGTTTGATATTTAAAAGATTAAGGAGTGCCTCCTTTCTCCTCCAGTTTTAGTGCCCCCCACTGTTGACCAATATTTGTATAGAGATCAAATTTCTGCTACTTTTACCATAGGACTATTACCTATCCCCCAGTAAAGGCATCAAAAACTTATTGACCAAAATAAAACATGTATGCTCATAATAACAATGGCTTTGTCAATGATTTTATAAAAAAAAATTAGTTCAATGTCAGACAAGTAATAAAGTGGACCTATAAGTCCTATATTGTTCCTAATAAAGACAAGAAAATTCAAAGTTCAATTACCCCAACTACTCAAGTTCCACACTATTTGAACTTCTATTTCTCAAGATTTTCATAAACCTACTAAGAATTCCACTAACTAAATTTCTATATCTATAATAAAAGAAAAATTTAAATCCTAGACCTAAACTGAACCGAACCGGATTATTTCTAGAAGTAGACACTGTGATTTCACTGTTGTGAAATTATCAATTCCTACAACATAATCTAATTCTATTCTATAATTAATTGGAATCTGAATTTGTCAAGAGGCAAGGTAGTATAGTTTGGATTTCTCCCTTAACCATATATTTCACTAATTAGAGAATCATGTTCATTTCTGAACCATGTGTCTAACCAATTACATGAAATCAGAATTTCTCAATAAGATCCGAGTATTTTTCTTTTCCAATACTTCATACCCATTTTTATGATCACAAATTCTTACTTCCTAAGACAAGGTTATCACAGATTTACAAGACTAATGATGTCTCATCCGAGATCTCAAAGAGTCTCTTTCCTCGACAGATCAAGCCAACACCGGATCAAGATCATTCTCAAGATTAGCGGAGAAACCTCTAATTGATTAAATGATAGATCCCTTTAACTAATTCTCAAAACCATGAGTAAATTGATGATTTATCTAAGTAATCTTCAGAGTCTACACTACCAATATTAGTCTAGCATACCCCGCAATGTATCCATGTTTCAAGAATCTTAACTCTGTGTCACTCGAGGGCCTCTTAGAAATCGTAGCTGCATAACAAATTTCCATAATTGGGTATGTTATTAATGTTGGGAATAATTCACTTCATAAAAACATCATTCAAATAAACTCGTAATTCTCACCTCAAGAAATCTCTTTCTAATTGCAAGAAAGACCATAACTAACATCATCTCTCCTCAAATAAGTTCTATTTCGAAAAATCGAATCACAAAGTGAACACCGAACATCGATCAAATTAATGCAACTGTAATCAACTAAAAGAAATGAATCCATCTTTTTATCTAGATTTCATTATATTCAAACAGTAATCAAGATTGATCTTCAATAATTTAGCCCAACTTCGAAACTTCTAAACAATTCACTGTTTCAAGTCCAATAAACTAATTGAAATCCTACGCTAAATCTAATCTACGAAGAAAAGAAAAATGAAAGAAAATAAAAGAAAAATATAATACAAAAAGAGTCCCGCCCCGTATGCTTTAGTTTTTCCATTGACCGATCGACTCGCTCTCAAATGTTTCTATTTATAGAGTCTGAAAATTCATCCCAAATTTGAGGTTACATCAGTGAACCTCAAAATTCCTCGCCCGACAGCATTCCTCGATCGTGAACTCGAAAAAGTGTTGCTGCGAAGAGAGTTTTAATTCTTTGTTGCAAAGCCCCCGCTTGGAGAAGATAAAGAGTCTATCGACAAGATTTGTTCTTCAGCATATTTATTATGTCGTGACAAAGTTTCCTCTGTTGTGACATATCTTTCTTTGGCTCTCTAACACTTTGTCCTGCAAGGTTTGTTGTTCTATCCATTCTGTGTCGCGACAATCTTATGTGTTTTCTCTCGAAAATGTTATGGCCATGCATATTTACATTTGTGTCATGGACATTGTTTCGTGCGCTCTTCTTCAAATTTGTGTTCACCTGCCTTTATGTCGCACAACATTTTGTCGGTTCTTGTCAGAACAATGTTTCAGATTGTCAACGTTTCTGGTCGCAATTAGGAAAGTCCTGGCCGCGACATTGCAGTCTTGTCACCACTAACCCATTTCGCTTGCAACTTTATTTTGATGTTGTGACATAATCTATTGGTGTTGTAGCTGTTTTGTGTCGCGACCTAGTTCTTTTATGTTGCGATAAGAATTTTCCTTCAAATTTCATCTGGTGGTCACGACTCAGCTTCCGTTTATGTCGCAACAAGACTTTTCCTTATGTCGAATCTTCTGGTCACTCATGGAAAAGTCTGTTGTGACCTTGCTTCATCCGGGTTGAATTCTATTTCCGTGGTCGCGACCTTAAATCCCCCTCGGTCACACAAACGAAACCTCTCACTTTGAAGTGCTCGCAACATTGAACTCTTGTTCCAATCCAAGCGCTTTATCAAGTCAACATCACTTGTTGCGACTTTGTTTCTCTGTCAGAACCAGAAACCTTTGTCTTTCAGTGTCGCGACATTCATTACCTTGTCGTGACAGAACTTCTTCATAACATGTCTCAACAGGCTTTTCTAAGTTGTAATAATCAGTGTCGCGACATGAAAAGATTTTGTTGCGACATGGATTCTACTTTCTATTTTTCATTATGTCGCAACATAAACTGATTTGTCGCAGTATTCTTCCTGTATTGCTCTTCAATTTTTTGTCGCAACATAAGATAACTTGTCACGACATAATTTATGCTTTTTCCTGAGCCTAAAGGTCGCTGACAAGAGCTTTTATGTCGCTAATAGGTTCTTCCTATGCCAGCATCTGAAGCACAAACTTTATTTAACAATCTTCCTTTGTCTCAATCGAATTTGTTTCATTCTTTCTCACGCTCGTCAGGTGGGACATTGTCTTTTTCGCGACATAGTTCTCTTCTCTTCTATATTTAGTCCTTTGTGTTACATGTAAGAAATACCGCTCTTGAGACATTTCCTTAGCCATTTCTGACGTTTGTCGCATTACTACGAACTCTATCACGACATGTGATCGTCGCAATCGCTTTTTTATCTTCTTCTGTCGAATTTTCTTTTTGAATTACAACCTGTAAAACACAAAGCTGGTGAATAATCCATAATTTGGCATTAAAACATGTCCAAATATACTAAAATGTTTAAAATGGATTAAAAATACATGAGTTTAAGACTCATCAAATTCCCAACTTAGTTTTGCTTTTGTCCTTGCCAAAGAAAAGAAAATTTTGTTTGTCCTCAAACAATTCAGCTTCATTTTTAGGGACATTTTTCTTACTTTCTATTACAATCCTTTTGAATCAGCCTCCTGAATTGAAACTAGTTAGTTGCAGCATGGTTTCAAATTTAGTTATCAATTCAGACTTAGGAAAAATTTTCAATTCTATCACAAAACAAAACTAATGATTTCTGAAATGTAACAATTCAACAATTCATCTGATATGAGTGTGATGGTCTTCTTTCCCTTTTTCCTTGGCAAAATTACTAATCTTCTCGGGGTCCGATTACGCTACTATATAGCAAATACAACCTTTCAAGATCAATTAGGTCTTTAGGCTTGTAAAGTTTGGCTTCGGTTATCAGCGGATAACTGGAGAATTTGGCAAAATACGAGATTCCACTTTCACTAGATTTTGCTCTAAACCTTCTGATTTCTCATTTCTCTCTCTTCTCATGTCATTTCTCGTCTCTTCCCTTCCTTCCCCTTCTTTTCTACCGATACAGAAAGTTATAAATTCTTCCAAACTTGATCTTGATGTATCATACCGCATACCTCATCTTGGTAACTTATTTGCACCCATTCCATCAAGTCATCTCTTTAGATGGGTTTTTCCTTTGCTTCTTCTTTCAGCGTCAAAGGTTTTAGGAACATTGCCAATGTTTTGTCATTTTAGCTTCTACCACTCTTAGAGAACTTTGGGTTATCAACTCCCATACCAATTGGCATTAGGGTACTAGGTGTTAAAACACCCCTATGAACTTAATTGTTCAAGAGAGGAAGGCCACAAGACAAAACTTATTCCAATTTGATAATTCACACTCCTTGACTTATTCTTTGCATTCCTTTCCTTTCCTTCATTTGTTTTTTTTCTTTTTCCATCCTTCATTCTTGTTTTTCCTTTAAAATCAAAATAACATTCCCCTAATTGTCCTTTCAGATTTTGAGGTTCTTCTTTCGAAACTGGGCACAGCGGTTCTTTTACTGTAAGATTAATAAAGGAAGGATTTGAGGTTTCTAATTGCTGGGTTCAATGAAGAAATAGCAATTTAGCTCAATTCCTAACTAGAGTGTATGCTTTCAGCATATTATAGGTAGCCTGTTCTTCGTCAATCTTCCAAGGATGGCCTATATCACTTCCTGTTAGTAGTATTGCCTAGGATTTCGCATTGACTAATAATCTAACAAGTTATAGGACATTGGACTATTTGACCGTGAATGAACCCAGAAGATGTCCCTAATTTTTCATAATTTGTTAAGGACTCACTTTGACCATGTGCATTATTTTTTAGGATGTTAACTGACCTTACTGTTTACACAACAGTCTCAAAATCCTTATTATTGTTTCCTATTGAGTACATCTTCCTAAATCTGATCATTCAACTTTATTCTGGCTAACTGCAACTTCCTTTTCCAATTGGGGATTAGCCTACCACAATGTATCTATCAGTGGTTGTTTGGATTTGAATTTCACTGCAGGTTATTTTTAATCAAGTAAACAAGTTCATTTTGATCATGCATTCTTCTTACAATAATACAACACAACCACAATTGTTCTCAAGTCATTTCACCCAAACATGCTGTAGCAAATAAACTATTTGATCCAGGTAGTTGATTTCTTCTTTATTCAACCAAGCAATTAGCAATCATGAAGCAAAGATAATAAATCAAAGCACACCAAACAATCAAAAACAAAAATGAACACAAATTTTTTGCATAAATGTTTCTTTTATTCAGAGGAATGGGCTTTGGATACAAAGAGTATGAGGAAATGGAGATTGAGTTTGGAGAGAAAACATAATACAAGGGTTTATCTTCTTCTTTATAGACGGAGGCTTTGCTCTATGTCTAAGGTTAAAAGTAGCTAAAGATTAGTGGAACTTTGGGAATGGATATTTATGGCTTTTTCTTTGGTTTCATGTCTTTCTCCTAAAGAGGTACTCATTTGTATACTTCACCAGGTGACCAGCCTGATTCTGTCATGAGCTAGATTGCTCACAGATCTTCAAGTCAAAGGTGATCACACTGTAAGGTTCAATAATTTACTCGATCCGCATCGATCATTCCACAATTTTGTAAATCGTAGTTATTATCCATCTCTACTCCTTCTGTCTCTTCTTCTCTCCATGATCTTTCCAAATTCCTTGAATTTGTTTCTTTTTGTAAAGATATTTGAACCCTTCTCGCTTCTACAAAGATGCCTAAGCCTATATTCTCCTCTCTCTTTTCTAAAAAGGTCAGCACATCTTCATCACTTTTCAGCTGTTCATTATAGAAGGTATTTACTTTTGAGTCCAACATTTACATTAGTGCTCTTTCTCTCCTTTCTATTTCCTCCTTCCATTCCTCATTTCTTTGTTTGAGCATTTGTTCCCATTGTTGCTCTCTTCTTCTAAAAATTAGCCTGTAAATTTCTCTCCGGATCTTCCAGCTGCCGGCCGCTCCCACCTTTCTCTCCCTCCATCTCTTTCTCTATCGACACCTCAAGATATCCATAATCTCTCGCATTTCGAGCTGTCTTCTAGAACTCCTACTCGGTTCAGAAAAAGTTTCCCTTTAATTAGAAGGAGAAGGAATAAATGGACTTCTTCCTCGTTACATTTCATCCTCCCAAGGGGCTGGCTTTCTCTAGATTTGCTCTATCCCTACTTGTTCTCTTCTTCTTCTTCTTCTTCATGCTCCTTCGCTAATTCCACAATTTCCATTTCTTCATCTTTCTCGCTACCTTTGATCACCTGGCAGGTTTCAAGGGAGAAACCTTTTAGACAGTTTCTCTTCTCGCCTATATCCTTTAACTCCCGCCAAGACGCAGAGCCCGGGTGATCATTGTCTAATGGGGGATCAATCCCTTTTACACATTTTTCTGGAATCTCCTGATAGATGATTCAATTATCTTCCCAACATCAAACTTTGCACCTCTGCAGTGGCATACAGATGATGGCTTGCTCCCCATTGTGCTCAGATGTTTGGTGGGGCATGATGACAAGCAATGAAATAAAACCATTCAGCTTCTTCCTGCTAGTGGAGCCTCTATTGATTGATTCGTAGGATTCATTTCCTTTGTTCGAATCAAGAAATTTACAATCTTCTCATGGTCATTCTTAAGTAGTTTCGTACTTAGATCCATTCTTGGGATCTTTGATTTGGAGCACCATTGATCCCTTTCTCTCGTCCATGTAATCCATATTCCCCTGATAAAAACGGAGTCTTCCTTCATATCTATCATGTTCAGAGCAGAACTCCTCGACCACCGCTAAAAAACCCAGTGGTCGGGCCTGCAAAACAAGCCTCTTAAACTTCATTCTCTATTATCTTAGCAAAGGGAGAGATGAACTTGCCAAACCCCTTTCTCCATGAACTTCATCGCTTCTCAAATTCTTCTCCCGTATGAGTAGGTTTCGTCTGAAATGAACCGCTTATCGCCTCGCACTCTTCAACTTGTTCTGCCTACTTTGGGTTCAAATTCTTTTCCGCTTCTCCCTTTTGAGCCAGCTTGTTCCTCTTCATGCCCTTCTGGTTCTTCTACTAGAGCTGTTCCATGTCCCCTGAGGTCCATGAACCTCCACCTCCACTGAGATATGCCAACAACCTGCAGATTTAACTAGGTTTGTGGTTCCCCACATGGATGAGGATTTGTGAGGTCAGGCCAGGGTATTTGAATTCCTAGGTTTCCGAGATGTCAAGGAGATGAAGAGATGAAATTCGTGAGAGCAGAACTGATGTGAAGCAACTGGAAGGAGGTGGCCTTTCGGGCTTTTGAAACACTTTGTTAATACGATTCAATGAATGTTTCTCTTCTCGTCACTCAATATTACCGGTCAAGCAATAATAACTTTAGAGTTAATTGTGAATTTATCTTGTGACTCTTCAAATTTAAATTACACCCAGCCTTTCTTTATTATCAAAACATTCATCTCGCGATGCCCTTTAGGGATCTACAAAGAACCATCATGACAAGAGAAATATTATCAGGACGTAAATTCCGCCTCTAAGAGATGTGTAAAGGTATGTCGCGACATTGAGAAAAATATCACGACATTCTTGTCAATCATTCAATTTGAGATTGTGTTGCAACATAAAATTGCTTTTTTCAATTTGAGTCCCAAATTATTCATGTTGCGATATAAAGGAAATATGTTGCAACATTGTGCCTAAAAGTTTGTTGCAACATGCAAATTAGGGTCACGATGACAAGCTTTTCATCTTATTGTAGTAAGTGATGTCGTGACAGAATTTTCAAGTGTCGCGACAAAAAATTGATTTCTCAAATGTCTACCAGTTTAAACCACCTTCCAATTAAGCTAATTACCCACACCATTTTGGCAATCAGCCAGAAACATTTATATGTTCGTACTTCATTCAATCTTACTGATGAACAACAATCATTAGCATCAAAATACTCAATCAAAGCACTTAAACACTAACACTTGAAACTCTGTCTTTTTAATTAGGCTATAATATCATCAACCTTTTCTAAACCAACTATATTATTGACTAAACAATTTGTGGAAACGAAATTCATTCCCTTAGCTAATTTCACTATATTTGCACTTTGGTACAAGATGTTTTTATAATAACTTCCGATTCCGCCATATTTCCTGTCCAAAATCAAAACATTTTAGCAAATAATCAATTTTTCTAATAAACTTCTAACCAAATCAAAAGAGAACTCTAAATATAAAAGTAACCAACATCAATCAAAGTTAATAAAACAGAGAGTCCGTTTGGGTCATTCCCAGTCGCCATGACAGTCCTTAGCTAGGACACAAGCTAAAAGCGGTCTTTAGCTCACCAGTTTTCTCTCCTTCCTACCTTTGGTTCTACCTCCTTCATGCTTCCTCCGAAAAAAATGCTTTAGTCTTTGACCATTTACTTTGAATTCTACTCCAAATTCAGCCTTCAATGTTACTGCTCCAAAGGGTGTACCTACTACTACTATGTATGAACCACTCCATCTTGACTTCAGCTTTCCTGGAAATAACTTTAGCTTGGAGTTGTATAAGAGAATTTTTCTCTGCCTTTGAATTATCTTCTTAAGATCTTTGGGCTCATGTGCCACCCTTGGTCTTCTTTTCTTTGTAGATTTTGCATTGTCATAAGCTTCATTTCGCCTCCTCCAGCTTCATTCATTTTGAGGTCTCTTCGCAGCTCGAAAGTTACAATTCGGCTTGATGGCCTACATAGCTTTGTATTCTAGTTCTAAGGAGATGACAAGGTTTCTTCACTACACTTCGTATGGGGACATTCCAATGGAGTTTTGTATGTATTTCTATAAGCCCACATCATCCGGCCTTATGACTCATTCCTTCTTGTCAAGATTAATGTAGCTTTTCTAGAATTTTCTATGATCTCCTATTGAAATGCATCATTCATTTGATCGAGGATGATAATCCAATCCCATTGGATGTTTGATTCAGATTCGTCATTAGTTTTGCAAAAACTTTATTTGCAAAATGGCTTCCTCATCATTGATGATTGTCTCTCGGGTGCCCAAATCGCCAAAATGTTTCGCTTGTATAACCCAACCATTGTGATGGCATCATTTCGGGGACAAGTCGTTGCTTCCACCATTCGATACATGATCCACAAATAGAGGATGCATGATAATGCCAAATGATGATGGGAAAGGCCCCATAAAGTCTATTCCCCATACATAAAAAATCTACACCACAAGAATTCCTTGTAGGGACATTTCATTTCTTATGCTTAAGTTTCCCATTCTCTGACAAGCATCACAATGTTTTACCCATTCAAAACAGTCTTTAAATAGAGTAGGCCAATAAAATCTTGATTATAGAATTTTCTCGGGCCTTGCCTCCCGCAAAGTGTGTGCAATTCTATATTGTGATGCATGACATTTCTCCATAATACAACCTTGTTATGTTTCTGGGACACATCTCCTTATGATCATATCTGCTCCTCTTCTATATAGTAGTGGGTCATCCCATATATATAATTCAAGAATCGCTCTCAATTTCCTCCTCTACCTATAGGTCAATCTAAATGGCATGACTCCACAAGCTAGGTAATTCTACAATATCTCCGTAGATACTAGATGTTTGTACCACAACATAAATAATAGCCGCTTCATCGTGAAAGATTTATGCTATCTCTGTTCCCTTTTTTGTTCTAGCAATTCTCTCCAATCTAGACAAGCGATTTATATCACATTGTCACTACCCTTTTTATTCTTGATCTCAAGATCAAACTCTTGCAGTAGTAGCACCCATCTGATTAATCTTGGTTTGACATCTTTCTTTGCCATGATATTAATTGCAAAAGATGATCGGGCAGGTGTATTACAACATGAGACCCCAATATATAAGGCCTGGATTTTTCACAAGCAAATACCATTGCTAGCATCTCCTTCTCTGTGGTGGAGTAGTTCTCTAGTGCCTCATTAAATGTTTTGTTGGCATAGTATATGGCCTTGACTATCTTTTCAGTTCTTTGTCCCAATACAGCTCCCATTGCATAATCACTGGCATCACACATAATTTCAAACTCATTGTTCCGTACCCAGGTCATTAGAGCACGGAGCCGACACTAACTGATTTGATTTCAAATGGATATCTCATGATTCATCAAAATCAAATTGCGATCTTTTCCAAAGAAATTACATAATGGTCCGAGATTTTGAAAAAATCCTTTATGAACCCTCTCAGAAAATCCAAAGATGTCCCAGAAGCTTCTTATTCCCTTCAATCGCTGTAGGTGACATGGAGTATTTTTATAACAACAATCTTGGCTTCGATCTACTTCCCAATCCATTTCACAGAATTCCTGCGCCCCAAAACAATGCCTTCAAGAACTATGAAATGACATTCTTCCTAATTCAAAGCTAGATTTTGTCTCGCACCTGGCACTGTTTAAGTTTTTCAAACAATCTTCACAACTGGATCCACATACTGAGAAGTCATCCATGAATATTTTCATAACCTCTTCCACCAACTTAGAAAATATAGACATCATACATCTTTGAAAGATGGAAGGAGCATTACATAATCCAAATGGCATCCTTCTGAAGGCAAAGGTGCCATATGATATGTAAAATGTCATTTCTCCCGACATCCTCTGGGGCTATTGCAATTTGGTTATAACTAGAATATCCATCAAGAAAACAATAATGGGAGTGTCTTGTTAACCTGTCCAACATTTGGTCAATGAAAGGTAGAGGATAATGATCCTTTCTGGTTGCAATGTTAAGTTTCTTGTAGTCTATTCACACTCTATCCTGCCACAGTTCTCAGTATAATCAATTGCCTTCGCCTTTTATCACAGCTGAATCTCGGGCTTTCTCGTGGAACCACATGCAATCGGGCTCACTCAAGGACTATCAAAGATTGCATTAAAACTTACATTTAGCCATTTCAGTACTTCTTTTCTGACTACTTTTATTACTGGATTCAACCTCCTCTGATGTTCCCAGCTTGTCGATCATTCCTCCTCCAACAGACTCATACATCAGGGTCGATTCCTTTCAAATCTTCTATATCAGTTTGTTACATCTTTATATTTTTCGAGAGTCTCATAGCTGCTTCTTCCAAATTCCTAGTTAATCCATCTGAAATGATAAATGGCTTTCCTTTTTTTGGTTGAAAAAAGGCATACTTCGAAATGTTCAGAAATTCTCGAGCATCAAACCTCTAAGATTTTTGCTTTCTTTAATTTTTTCTTCATAATCATGGATCTTTCTTGACTGATTTCTCCAATACCAATACCATCTTTGATTTAAAATTGGAGTTAAGAATCAACTTCAAGATGTCAAGATATCAGCTCCATCTCATTTCTCATTCATTGAATTCTCGAAATTACAAGGCAATAAGCTTCATAACTTATAGGAATTTTTGTTTCTATAATTTCACAAATAAAGACTATCGAAGTTCCGGGTGGAGCCAAACCGTGGATTGAGATTGAAGTACACCGCTCATCTCAACCCCCAGAGCCGGCCTCCCATTTTTTCACACTAATCAAGAGCAATTTCGTTGCTAAGAATGGTCTTCTTAACACAGGACTTGTCACTGAACATCCATGACATAATTCACTGTGTCCACTGGAAAGACAAATTTTTCCCTACTTTGATCAATATTCAAGGATGCCCTCGATGAGCCAATGTTCCTCAGTTTCCATCTACAGGTAATGATGGGAGCGAGCTCCCCCAAACTTAATCTCGAAAGAAAGACGTGAGGCATCAAGTTGATGCTAGCTCCGTAATCACACAATGCCTCTTTCCATATCAGCATCCCCACCTGCAAGGTATAGCAAGCTGCCTGATCCTCCACATTTTCTCTGTTTTCTAAATCATCAGATCATAAGAAGTTACTAGTCATTATCCCTTCCTTAAATTTCCTTTTTTATCAATATAACCTCATAATGGCATACCAAGGCATCCGAGTTAATGCCTCGTGAGAAAGGAATGCTTATCTCTTTCTTCTAAATATGTTTGCAGAATCTAGAGAACTGCCTCACTGCTTTCTCACAGCCAGGGAATGGAACTAGAGGATTGTGTAAGCTTACTCTTCTTTCCTACCTAATAGTTGCACTTCTATTGCTTTCTTTTTCTCAGTAGTTCCTAAATTGTGCTACTCAAGTTTCTCTCCTATTTATGCTTGTTTCTCTTCCTCAGTGTCTCTCATTTCACCTTTAATTTCATCTAGCTCTCTGCCACTTGTTAGCATTAATGCCATACAGTCCCTTGGATTTTTCCTGGTGTTACTTGGAAATGAATCCTTAGGCTCTTTATGCACAGTTTGGGCTAGTTTCCCTATTTGTATCTCCAGATTCTTCAAAGAGGCATTAGTGTTGTTTGAAATAGAATTGCGTTTGCTTGGAAATTTTCAAGGTCAGAAAATATCTTTTCATGCAGATTCAAAATCCTCGCTCGATATAAATGAAGCATATGATCTTCAAAGGATTGAGAGTCCTTTCTAACCATGATACTCTCCTTATCATTCCTCCACAATGGGTTGTTCGAACTAGGTATATATACTCTTTATCGTGAGTTTCAACAGCTCCAGGGTTCTTTTCCATAGTCTCTCACTATATGAAAGTTTCATGGTTCTTCAGCAGGCTTGAAAGCATAAAATACCAGTTAGGTTGTGATTTGAAGGATAATCCCTTGCTCATTCATATAATTTGGTCTCCTCTAACTGTATGGCTCTTCATCAACTAGCCCCCTTCAGCACTTTTCCCCGATTCTTTCTTCTAACGCTCCCACTTCCATGTGCAAGATGTATTATTCTTCATCAAGCTCCCAAATATTCAACACTACCTGCCTTTGTTTAATGATCACATCCCACTAAGCCTAATCGCATCTACCCTTCAACCCACTGGGTCAAGCCTCCCTAAAGCTTCGTATGGTGCCTCAGAGCAGCATTTGGCAAGGTCTTCAATTAGTTCTCTGCCTCCTCCTGCACTTTTAAAAGCTCACAATGATGATGCACTCATTTATTCTTGAGGCAAGAATCAATAAACATGAGAATGATTCATCCAGTGGTCGATCTCACCCATGATAAAGATATATTTAATTTTTTAAATCTCTCCCATGCAATGATAAAGACTCATCCTCCCCCATTGAAGACAATGATTCTCTCAAGAGGTAGAGCTGAGGGAAAATCTACTCATGGTGCTTCAATCATTTTTCCTAAGTGTTCATTGATCCTTAATCGCACAATCAAACCATGTTACCCACAATGCCTCTCATCGAAAATAAAGAGTTGAAGCTTGATTTATGCATCCGTCTCACCCCATTCAATTTGATTGTGTTTGCATCTCTGAATTCCAAAAATTACTGAGTTCCTCTATGGTGGCCCTGTGACTTGATGTCAGTTACACCATATAATCAAAGTCGACTCTCAAATTTCAAATTAGTTTGTTTCAACTGATACTGTCTCACGCCTGAGTATTTCTGATTAATGAGGCTCCACCTTCCATATGTTAGCTCTATGTTCTCATTTCTTCTTCTTCTTGGAATAACTTGCAATCTTTCTTTGATTTGTCATATTTAGATTCTGATCGTGACTTTTCAGATTCTCACAGGTTATCTCAATTTAGTATCTAGAGCAGCGTATATGCTTCTGTCTCATATTTAAATTCCTTCCAAAGTAGAAACACACTCGAGATCAATGAGCTCAAGAGACAAAAATACAGAATTGTTTTAGTTCAAAATACTCAAGAGTTTGTTTAGCCAACGTTGTTAAAATCGTTTTTTGTTATTTTTCCTAAATTTTGTAAACAAAGAAAATGTCTAACATTTCTGTCAATATTTATTTTTAAATTCCTTCATCTCAAAACGAGCTAAAAAACTTGTTGACCAATATTTGTATAGAGATCAAATTTATGCTACCTTTATCATAGGATTATTACCTATACCCTAATAAAGGCATCAAAAACTTGTTGACCAAAATAAAGCTTGTATGCTCATAATAAAAATGGCTTTGTCAATTATTTTATAAAAAAAAATTAGTTTGGTCATAACACTGCAAGTGCACAAGCCGTACAAGTAATAAAAGTGGACCTATAAGTCCGAATATCGTTCCCACAGAGATTGAAGAGAATTCAAACTTCACCTACCCAAACTACTTAAGTTCCACATTATTTGAACTTCCATTTCTCAAGATTTTCATAAACCTACTAAGAATTCCACTAACTAAATTTCTATATCTATAAGGCAGTACCATAAATCCTAGACCTAACCGGACCTAACTAGATTATCATGAAGTAGACACTGGGATTTCACCGCTGTGAAATTATCAATTCCTCGCAACATAATCCAATTTTCTATTCACTATGAATTTGAATCGAATTTGCTTCATATGTAAGGTATAGTTTGGATTTCTCCCTTAACCATACATTTCACTAATCCAGTAATCTAATTCTATTCTATCATGAATTGGAATCTGAACTTGTCAAGAGGCAAGAAATGAATCCAGCTTTTATCTAGATTTCATTAGATTCAAACAGTAATCGAGATTGATCTTCAACAATTTAGCTTAACTTCGAAACTTCTGAACAATTCACTATTTCAAGTCCAGTAAACTAATTGAAATCCTACGCTAAATCTAATCTACGAAGAAAAGAAAAATGAAATAAAATAAAAGAAAAATATAATACAAAAAGAGTCCTTAGCTCCCTAGATGCTCTGGTTTTTCCACCGACTGACTACCTCGCTTTCCTCCAATGTTTCTATTTATAGAGCCTCAGAAGTTTGGGCCCTAAATTCAAGGTTACATTATGAATCCCTAAAATTCTGGTCCAGATAACATCCTCGATCGCGACTTGAAAGTGTTGTTACGATAGAGTTTTAATTCTTTGTTGCATGTCTCTGTTACAGCATGCAGTAGTTTGTCGCGACAGTATTTGTTTCTTCAACATATTTATTCTGTCGCGACAAAGTTTCCTCTGTTGCGACATATCTTTCTTTGGCTTTCTAACACTTTGTCCTACAAGGTCTGTAGTTCTATCCATTCTATGTCGCGACAATCTTATGTGTGTTTTCCGAATGGGCTATAAGTCAAGGAAGGCTGACATTTGTGGTTGCGACATTGTTTCTGGGTAATTTTTTCTTCTATATAAATTTGTGTCACACTCCAAGTTTTATAGTCTCGACAAAGATTTCACTGGTTCTTGTTACAACAATGTTTCTTGTATTGTCAGTGTTCCTGTCGCGACTAGGAAAGTCTGTCACGACAGAGTCTTATCGCCACTAAATCCTGATTTCTTGTTGCAACTTTATTTTGATGTTGCGACATAATCTATTGGTGTTGTAGCTATTTTCTATCGTGACCCAGTTCTTTTATGTTGCGACAAGACTTTTTTCCTTCAGCTCATCTTTGTGTCATGACCCAGTTCTGTTACGTCGCGATAAGATTTATCTTCCTTGTGTTTGAATCTTTGTCGCGACATGGAAAAGTCTGTCGCGACCTTGTTTATCTGTGTTAAGCTTATTTCTGTGTCGCGACCTTAAACTCCCTGTCACGACAATGAAACCTCTCTTCGGCTTTGAAGTGTGTCGCAACATTGAACTCTTTTGTTGTAACCAAGTCAGTTTACTAATTTAGCATCACTTATCACGACTTTGTTTCTTTGTCAGGACCATAAACCTTGTCTTTCACTGTTGCGACATTCATTACCTTGTCATGATAGAACTTCTTCATACAGTGTCTAACAGGCTTTTCTAAGTTGCAATAATCAGTGTCGCGACAGGAAAAGATTTTGTCGCGACATGGATTCTACCTTATATTTTTCATTATGTCGCTACATAAACTGATCTGTCGCAGTATTCTTCTTGTATTGCTCTTCAATTTTTTATCGTGACATAAGATACCTTGTTGCAACAGAATTTCTAATTTCCTTGTTTCTAGTGTCACGATAAGAGCTTTTATGTCGCGACAGGTTCTTCCTGATGTTGGCATCTAGCTGACAAACCTTGTCACAACATAATCTTCCTTTGTCTCAGCTGACTTGTTGCATTCTTCTCATGTTTTGTCGCGACACGCTGTCTTTTGTAGCGACATAGCTCATCTTCTATATATTCACTCCCAGTTGGCATGGTAAGAAATAATCGTCGTGATAGATTTCTTAGCCATTTGCTTGACGTTTGTCACATTATCACAAAACTTCTCATAAGGATATAGACTGCAGTAAATCATTTTTCTCTTCTTTCGCTAGGAATTTTCTTATTTTTGAATTAAACCTACAAAACACAAAGTCAGAATAATCCATAATTTGGCATTAAAATAGGTCTAAATATACTAAAAATAGTTTAAAAATGGATTAAAAAATAGATGAGTTTAAGACTCACCCACCCACACCGTGGCGTCCTTTACTTCAGACTACGGGGGCCGCATGGCTTCGATGCATTGTTAGCTCAAATTGATGATTCGTGGAAGGATGAGCCATTTATTATTTATAAGAGGAGGCCGGAGTGTGAAGCGTGGATACATCATGATTGAGCGCCTCTATTTTACATTGGTTTGGGCCACTGGGAGACCGAGACATTATGTGACAGAGTGTTCATTACTTTATGTCTCACGCTCGGACCACATATTTGCTCATAGACCGTCTTAACTCGTAGGCTCATGAGATGGTTGGTCTTATCGACAAAAGTTTGATATTTAGTATGTGACACGTAAATCGGTATATAGAAATACTTGCCTAGAATACTAGCTTCTTCTCACAAGATCCGATGACAAATCGATTGACGATGATTTCCCTAATGAGTAGTTTGTTTCAGTGACCAGTATTGCAGGATGGCGGTTGTACTTTGATGGTGTCGTCAATTAGTTGGGGTTTGGTATTGGTATCCTATTGATATCACCATAAGGTGATCATATTCCCAAATAAGTTCGGTTGACATTCTATGATCACTACTCCATTGGACGAATAATATAATTTGAGTATGAGGTTTGCATTACGCCTCAGAGGACCGCACTTGATCTTTGTAGTAGTTAGACAAGCTTAGAGATCTACTTCGGGACCTTAACTTTGAAGATTCAAAGAAACTTCAGGGTATTTGGAGGACTCGAGATGAGAGAAGTCGAACTCTTACCTGATTACCTAGACTTGTCAGTCACAGATATGATGAGTTGATGTATATACATTTGCCCAGAGCAAAGAATCAGTTTGTTGATGCTTTAGCCACCTTCGCTTCTGTAATTGAAAGTCCTATAGGAGTGATTATGCAACCACTACTGATTGAGACCAGGTCCGCACCCGCATACTGTTGTTTGATTGGAGATATTGAGGATCAAGATAAGTTGCCATGGTATCATGATATCCAGTAGTTTATGTTAAATGGCACTTACCCCGAGTTAGCCACGACCAAGGATAAGAGAGCATTGAGATAGTTGGCCACCGATTTGTTATTTGTGGGGACGCCCTCTATAGGAGGTCCTTAGATGGTCTGTTGTTATTATTTCTAGATTGTGCCTCTGTAAATCGAGTAATGAGAGGTTCATACAGAGTTCTGCGGGCCCACTACTGGAGGCAAGGTCACATGCTAACGCGCAAGATCACAGAGGACCAAGCATTGGGTCAATTACGTGGAGACAGATTGCTGTAAGTTTATACGTAGATGTTCGATAAATGTGACCAGAGATTCTGATACACACACTTCTGAGTTTATTTTTAATTTACATCCTCGCTATTTTCAAGATGGGTAATGATATTATCTGAAGATCTTGCCTAAGCCTCACTGGCATGAGTACATTTTATCGCATTGACTATTTCACTAAGTGTAGTTACTTTATGTTGACACACAGAGCGGGCCAAATTCATCGCATCACACACATTATCTACCGATACGGGGTCCTCATGAGTCGATCTCAGATAGAGGAGCGCATTTTCGTGAGGCGAGGTGGACGATCGGGTCCAAGAGCATGGTATTCAAAGATCGACATCCGCATACAAAGGCACAGACCACTGGGGCGCTTGAGGTCAGCAATAAGAATATCAAGAGGATTTAAGAAAGATGGTCGAGACTTCTGGATTGGTCGAGAAGCTCCTTTCGCATTGTGGGTTTATCGCATATTTTCAGACTCACCGAGCTACCCCATTTTCTTTGGTGTGTGTATGGAGACAAGGTTACCTCGCTGAGATTAAAAATGAGATATTCGAGTAAAGACGGAGCAAAGCAGATATCCAAGGCCGGAGCACCAGCCCTCGCTATGATCAACTTAGCCTTTGATGAGAGGATTAAGGGCAAGAGATCATGTTCGTGCCTATCGTATAGGAAGATGACCCGCATTCGTAAAAGGGTCAAGCCTGTGAAGTTTCAAAAGGCGACCTAGTCTTGAAATTCCTCGTTGGATCACTCAATGACCTTAGAGGTAAAGTTTAGACCGACTCTCGATGGGTCAGATGTTATCAGATTGACCCCGAGAAGGAGCATCCTAGTTGACAGACTTGGACGTAAATCAGTTCACGGAGCCAGTCAACGTGGACCAGCTGAAGAAGTTTTATGCGTGAGATCATGGTTAGAGGATGGGTGGCCATCACTTCGAGTAGCCATATTCCCTATTGCACACCCATACATTGATATATCCTATTGCTAGCCCTTTGAGCCTCACGCAGTTTATTATGGTACTCTATTCTTCATTCAAATTTTGCATACTTTTTTTCCGACTGGCCAGGGGCTTGCCCCTCGTGTGCTTTTTATTTATTAATAACTGAGCATTATGAGCATTGTGCCTGGCCTTCCTTCGCTTTGTTTTTCTCGTGATTGTCTGCTGTTTTCTCTCCATTTCGAGATCTTCACACCGTCCCGCCTTTGAGTCTAGTTTCAATCATCTATATTTGTTTCACTTTTATCTCTTGTGTGATGATGATTTACTCTCATCCTAGAGCTTTCAACAATCAGGCTTGTCACACCTGTCTACTTGTAGGTTTCGATCCACATCTTAGGTTAAGGGACCATTTCAGTCGAGATTTGAGGTTCTTTTCGGTCGATTGTGCCAAAGGCATTTGGCCCGCTTTTGGCCGTTCTAACAAAAAGAAAAACAAAATTGTATTTGCTTGGTATTCGCATTGGCACTGGATCACAGCGTCATATGGGTTTGAGAGATTTATAATTCCTCTGAGAGTTGGGTGAGGGCATTGTACGATTTTTCTCCATGGATATGGGTAAAACATTGGGAATAAGGTTTGGGTTGCTTTGCACTAGGTCCCTGGATCATTACCTACATCACCACTCCCATCTTATGTCTTCTTCTACCCTTATTAATCGTCGTCTCGCTTCTTAAGCAACGTGTCCTTTGGTGCACTTCACTTTTCGTTTGACGTCGTTCATTCGGATGTTGGTTGAGTCACCTTGCTCACATGATTCTTTGATATTTGACATTGCGCACATAGGGGTTTGGCATTATCTATTAGGTATTTGGGCCTTTGTTTCCCATCATTTCATTCACCTTTCACCCTTGGCCTACATTACGGTCCGAGTCGTAAGACCACCCTGAGACCATGAGATCTCGTGTTTGCTTCGAAACATTTTGTATGGACAGGTTCCGTCTACTAATTAAGTATGGAATGTCAATAGGTCTTTGTTCTTGGGGAACATCAGGTCTACTTCTATTGCTTTTTCCATTCAGCTTGCTTGCCTAGCTCCATGTTCGCATACGCATGATATGTAGAATCGATGTTGATACTAATGACTTTTCGACGCTCACACTGAGCATAAATTTCATCATTTCATGTTAGCTTTAGCTCTTACGATGTACACTGGCAACCCATTTCGCCTAGAGATGTTTATGCATCAAAGTTTGAGTATGCCCCAAATGCAGTCGGGTTTCTTCATACATCAGAGTGCTTCTAAGGGCTAGCCTGGGGTTAGATTCACGCATACTATCAATCCTTAGTAGTGCACACCGCGCATTCACCCCATATTTGCCTTGTTCGCTTGTTCACGATTGGTCTCTTCAAAATTTGTTTATTTCGTATTTTTTCATCGAGGCACTGCATATCGGGAGACAGCATACTCTTAGTTCACACCCCATATACCACTTTCCGCTGCCATTGTTTATCGGGTCTACGTAAATTTATTTAAGAGTTTTTTCATCGAGGTACTTGCATATTAGATGTGCACACTAGGGCATACCCTATATCAGTTTTGTGGATATTGGATGTTGTGGAATAAAATGGATGATTTTCATGAATGAATGATTGTGATTTTTTCAGCTCTCTGACTTTGACCACAATGTACTATTGATTTTGACATGGCATTGATACTCTAGACTGGGGCATAGCACCTTCCTTTCACATTTGGTCACATTTGTGAGATTGTCCTATAAGGGCATACGTCATTCTTTCCATCTTGTTAGTGGTGTTTGTGATTTCTCGCTTGTCATTTTATCTACTTTATGATGTCACACTAAGGTACAATTTCTTTAAGTATCATGATGAGGTGTTTGATTTTTGGCTTCTTTTTGAAGTCATTTGTCAAGTACCCCCGGATCACATTGGAGCATACCCTTTTTGTCATCAAGGTCAGTATCTCAGCGGTTGCATCCCGAGTCTCCCCATTTTTCTCTAAGTTTTATTTTAGGGCATCCCCATTCATTTTAGGCGTCTAGAGCCTTAGCTTCGCATCCCCATCCTTTAGTTTATGGTTTTCCCAAGACTCGCCTCCTGATTCCCACCTCTTCTGCACTGCCCTGGATTTCTACTCTTCCCGAACTCACATGGATTCCACCTTGCACTCTTCCCATTCCACCTTTTAAGATCACCGTGATTTCACCTTCTACTCCACCCATCATCTTTCTGATCAAGATTCCAATTTTCCGTACTCATTCCTGATTTGCTCTTTCTACACCGCCTGGATTCTACCTTTGGTACTCCATTCCTGATTCCACATTTCTAAAAGATCATTCCGGATTTCTACTTCTTCCCAGACTCTTGCACAAATTCTACCTTCCCAGACTCGCCTAAATTCACCTTCCGACTCGGGCCTGGATTCTACCTTCCCAGATTCACAGATCTCACCCTTCCAGACGCCCTGTCCAACCTTCCCTGCATCATCCACCTTCTCCCACTCGCTGATCGAATCACTCTTCCTCCGATACTCGCTCGAATTCCAATTCCTTTCCGATACTCACGATTACACTTTCCTGTACCTACTACTCACCTTTCGAGACTCACCGGATTCTACCTTTTCGAGATACTTTGCCCAATCCACTTTCCAGACTCATCAGACTTCTTCTCCCATCGCCCTGATTCCTACTCTTCCACTAACAATTCCAATTCCACTTTTCGACACTCGCTCGGATTCTACCCTTCTCCTGTGCTTGCCCGGATTTCATTATCTTTCTGCACTTAACTGATTCTTCAATTTCTCCCATATTGCGCCGATTTCATTATCTTTTTCGACATTACACAGCTCAAATCACTTATCTTCCAGCACTACTCAGGTTTCTCTAAGTCCTTTAGTCAAGCGACTGTTCAAGTAGCTTTCATAGATTAGGGAAAATAAAACTGTTAGGTCATTTGGTTTCTTCACTAGAGTTCATTTCACTTGCATCGCTTGCACTTCGCATCACCCACTAGTTTCTCATTCACTCCCATGTAAGAGGCATATTTTTAGACCCTCAATTTTGTCCCTCACCACTTACATTTTATCCATGGTGCTCACATCACATTCTGCTTCAGAGAGAAATCGTTAGGTCCCATTTAACTTAGTCGCTTCCAGCCTTGCGCTTTATATGTGTCCATTATGCGTATGTAGTTCACTTGAGTATCATCGTATGATTTTTTTTTTTATCGCATCGTGCCATAGGAAGCTAGTGGGGCCCCCCCAAGGGTTTAGCTCAATTGAGTTGGCTGGTATGCCACCCAGAGCACTTGAGCTTGTTTCGATCGGATTCTTATCCAAACTCCTAATCGTGCACATTTGTTTTGGTTGGATTTCTTAATGGCCAAGAGTGGCTTTTTGCAATCATAATTCTTTCCAACTGCTTCACAACCTGGCTTGACCTGCCTGTCGCGCACGTATACAACACTTTTTGGGTGATTTTACTTATCAATTCCTCGCTTTTGATCATGTCTCCTCTATCTGAATTTGGAATTGTACCTTTTTGCGGTCTCTTGAGTTCTTCAGGGAACATTCCTATCAAAATTTCCATATAATTTTACTCTCAACCCGGCTTGGACTCTGGCTGGCATCTAGTTCAACCGCCTGGTCGCTGCCTTGTGTGGAGCACGTTTTTTTTGTGATTTGGATCCCAACCTATATGGATCGTGCCCATATGCTCCAGATCTTCTGGGTAGTATTTTGGGTTTATTTTTGGGCTGCTTGAGTTACATGTGGCCCACCATGCATGAATCCATGATACTTACAGAAGCAAGCCTGAAACTTAAAAGAGTCAACTTGCATGGGGAATTGGGCGTAGGAGTTATCGGGGAGTGTGGTTTCAAGGCTAACGGAGCTCTTTCTAGAGCTCAAGCGTGGAAACACAAGATGGGCTCAGAGGCTGAGGTGGAATCGCATAAAAGGAGAGAAAGATCAAAGTGTAAGGGACTTTGCACTTTTTCTCCATTCGATGCACATTTTCTCGATTTTTTCAGATGCTTAGTCGATTTTTTTTTCTCGTGATTTGCGGGAAGAGGTAAGAAACTAGACCCTTGCTCCAATTCTATTTCATATCTCTTCCCTTTTGCTCGATCCTCAATAAATATATCTTTTTTCTTGGCTTGTCCAAGCATAGTTTGTTAGGTAAGGCAATGGTCCATGGGGCTAAGTTTTCAGTTTGGTAGGAAGGCTCATTGGCCTTCTATGCATATTTCATTTTGATTATCTCATGAGATCTTCATGGTCTGCACAGTGATGATGACTATGGGGACTTCCATGGGTGTCATTCCTTTTGAATCAATGGTAACACGCCACGCGTTCATACGTGGAACCGGGTTCAACAATTTTGCAAGGCAGCCCTGGTTTTAGAAAACACAACGATTTGTTTTAGTTGGTTCTCACTCATCCGAGCTGAGAATCATGTACATTTTTTTTGTTAGTTTTCTTATTCTTTAAGGAATTTTTTGACCAAATTTGAGGATTTTCCTCAACCATTTGAACCGCCACGCTCATACGTGTGGGTTTCTGGGCTCAATCAGCTTTTGGTCGGGAAGCCCTCGCTTTAGAAAACACAACGGTTTGTTTTAGTTGGTTCTCACTCATCCGAGCTGAGAATCATGCATCGTTTGTTTTTTTAGTTTTCTTATTCTTTAAGGAAATTTCTAACCAAATTTGAGGTTTTTCCTCAACCGGCTGAACCGGTTGGGAATCCGGACCAGCCGGTTCATTAGGTTTGGTTTTTCGAAATAGCAATTTGAGTACTTTTCATTGCTCGCGGTTGATTTCACCACTGGAGTCGACTACACTCTATTTGTTTTGTTGACTTTGACCGCAGGAAGGTCTGGATACCCAGAATCTCGCCATCCCGGCCGAACTCGGTCATTGGGAAACCGACCTACCGGTTCGTTAGGTTCCCAAGCCAAACAAAGAGCTTGGGTCAGGTATCGGTCGATGAGCAGGTTCTTGATTATTAGATAAATGTAGGTGTGTGATTGAAAGGTTGTCTCTTGTCCCGTTGGGATTGGTTTGAGCCTTTGGCATCGTGATTCGAATGGTTACTGGGTTCCATTCAGAATTGTAGCATTTTGTGAATGGCATGACTTTCTAGGAACAAAGGGCTTATGTGGAGGCTACAGAAGGAATCGCAAACAGTCTATGGATTTAGGTAGTTGGAATTTTAGTTGGTTCTAGGGATCAGTGGTTGCATTGCTTGTAAATTAGTGAACTTCTATGTTCATTAGCAAAATGTGGCTTGCTGCAACCCCTACTAGAAAACTCATTGTGTTTTCAGCTCGGGTTCTCACCATTCGGGCCTCTAAATCAAAATCACTGTTTTGAAATAGATCTCTTTATCAGAGCAGAAATTTTGACGATTAGGTCTCTTAAATTTACTCCGTCAATGTGGATCGGGTAAATATGGTTTGGTTTGTGGATTTTAAAGAAACATTGCATGTTAGAAAGTAAACCACTTACCTCATTTCAGCCTCGCTTCCTTCTTGGTAATAGATCCATTCGTTTTAAATGCATGATGTATGATGTGTGGTTTATTTGTCACCCATTCCTCCACATAAGATGTGCTGCTGACCCAAAGGTTCTTCACGCATTTATGGTCTCATATGCACATGGTGCCTGACTTTAAATATCATGTGCATTCGAGTTTGTCGATTGACCCCTATGCAACGCCACAGCGAATCAATGTGTACGTAATCATTGTTTTACTTGGTCGAAAGTGTTTATGTTAGATGTCAGTAGGTTGGTGTGATTGAAGTTATCTATGTAGCCTAGAGATTGTTCGATCTTCACCCATATGCTTCCACATACCCAATTCATCAAAGATCCAGTTCGCTTGATTGCGCATCATTTAAAGCACTTCCATGGTAAACCATCCTAGACCTGAATCTAGTTTAAATCGCTTTTCCCTGACCGAGTCAATGAGGTTGCTCTTACTTCATTTCCCAAATTTTTAAAAATAAACAAAAATAAAAGTAAGTGGCGACTCAGTTAAAACCTGCTCTCCTGTGGATCGGATTTTCAAACTTAAAAATCACCCACATTTTTCATTTTAAAAGTGAGCCATAAAGCCCGTAATTGGGAACACAATCTCTACCCACTTAGGCATCAAAATTTGGTCCATACGCGGCAAGGGGGAGCTATCCTTCGGCAGCTGCTGAGGTCCGTAGTCTACACATACTCCACCCACTCATTCTTCTTTGGAACCACTTCACATTAGCAAGTCATTCAGGTACTACTCTCCTGATGAAAACCGCCTCAGAGGTTTTCTTACTGTCAATACTATGATATAATTTAAAGAAACTGCCCACTTTCTCTGCCTTTACAGGCTCAGCCCTAACATGATTCAATCCCAGGAGCTAATACCCATGATTCAACACATCTTGGCACTGTGCTAACACATCATGTTTTGGTCATCACGCCTCAGACTCGCTCCTTTCTTTCGAGGTTAACATCAACACAGGAACTTTCACTGCCTTAATACTACTATTTTTAGGATCCACATCCTCAATGGATCCCTATCTTCTGCTGACTGTAGCTTTTAAACCCAGATTTACAGAAAAGATCTTTATGAGAGATTCTACAATTGTTCTACCCTCTGTACTTCTTGCATAGATAATTTACAATAACCGCTGCAAATGCTTTATTTGGCTTAAAAGGTCAACCTACCTAGCGTTAGTCAAATAGCTAACCGTTTGATGGTAGGTCGAGGGGATAGCTTTCATCGAGTGAATCCAAGTTCGCCCCACTATGGTGTTGTAAGGCCCTAAATCTTCGACAATTGAGAACAAAATTTTATGAGTGACTGGTCCCGCTATTATAGGAAGTATGATGATCCCCTAATGCTATAGAAGTTACTCCTGCTGAAGCTGTGAGAGATTCGGCCTCACTGCCTCAGATTAAGAGTGTTTCCATTTGCCCTAAGCTTGGTAGCGGTAACAACCACTGCACTACTAAGGCCCCACCCACTCCTATGTACATCAAAACCATTAATACAGGTAGAGTGAGCTGACTAACGCACTACACAGCACAGGTCCACCCCATCCTGTCAGGGACTGGAGAAAGGGATATGGGGCCATCTATTAGCTCGCCTCAGACTATCGCCTTCGTATTTATGGCCAACCTTTAACCTTAATCATGGTCGCTCTCAAGAGTTTCTTCTCTTGGTGCTTTGTTTGATATTGGTCGTCAGACGGATCGCCTGCAAAGATAAAGCTATACGTCGAGGTGTTCGGGTAGGTCGCCGGTTTAACTCGCATTATGTCCACCTTGCCTCTGGTCCTCGGGTCTGGGTCAATTTCCCTAACATACCTCCTGAGGTGCCCCGCTTTGATAAGCTTTTCCACCAAGAACTTTAGACTTCAGCACCAGTAGATCTCATGCCCATGATCTCTACGATAGTTGTACCGCAAGGATCATTTTCTTTGGGAAGGATCCATCTAGATCGAGGCAAGCCATTTAAACTCTAGCAAGTCACGAATGATTGGCAATAGCCTCTCTCATAAGAGATTGCCTGTGGGGTGAATCAAAGGGGTTCTTTCTATTCCAGATTGGTCACAGATCGCTTCCGTCTCTCGTCTAACCTTTCGATTGGAGGGCCGTTTCCCAAATGTATTATTTCTTCGTCTAATATGGCTTGTAATCATGATAAATTGGTTAAGGTCAATGATTGTTTCAGATTATACCATCGCCCATTTGTATAATTCTTCATCTTTGTTAGGGGGTCTAAGGATAGTAACTGGAAGAAAGGAGTATATGGTGCAAAGCTTCTCCTAAAGTTTTAGAGGATTACATCCATGCTATACAACTTTATTTGCTGGACTGCTTTCCCGAACCTCCTTGTGAAGTCACAGATTGATTCTTCTTCCTATTTGAGGATGGTCTGTAAGAAGCTGATATTTCTCTTTTGTCGCACCAAGTAAAAATATTGTGATATGAATGCGACCCATAGTTCGTAGAACAAATTTATTGAGTAGCACGAGTCATGGAAACCAAGCTGGTCTTGACCCTAACTAAACAGAATACTTTGCATAATAACCGATCATTACCAGATTTGTAGCCGCCATCTGTTATAATCGGAGCATATGGTCTAGTGATCACCACCCATCGAACACGGTGAAAGTCGAATGGAAAATCCGTAGGCTGTAATCAAGGATGTGCCGCCTTTGGGGTGAAGAGCATGTCATCAACTGTTTGGTATGTGTTGACGCTGGCGCTATACAAAAGGGAAGGTCAGGCGCGCACCTGCGGCAATGTGCTTGGTGGTAATACACCGCGTGTTCCTCAACACCCGACCGTGACTCGCTCTCTTTCCTCGTTTCATTTCGAGATGCACCACTACCGCATCATTAAACATGTGTGGTGAGGTAAAGGCCTTTGCGGTGATCTCGGTCCCGTGGATTTCAAGCATTTCTTGCTAACGAGATTCAGTGATGGTTACATAAGGACAATTCATCGTCCACTAAGGTGTCGTCGTCGTCGTTACGAGGAATGGGCCCCTTCCCTTAATTGCGGGCGATCGATTGTGTATCGGGCCGCCTCTCCCCGCGCTGCCTTTTCTAGGATCAGCCACTTTTTCAACTGGCCCGTAACTCCGCACTCACGCTACCGATCCCAACTCTTTCATCTATCTCATTGTCTTTGCTTTTCTACGTCCCCAACGCCAACGTAAGGAATCAATCTTCACAATGTCGCCGAACTTTCTGCTTACTCTGCGGATCGCCTCGCGAATCGAATAGAACTGGGGATCGATGAGCTCGTGTGATAAAGGGCTACTTGATGTTCATTGAAGAGAAGCTCTCGCGAACTCAGAACGAGACTTTTTGTTCGATTTCCACAAACAGCGCCAATTGTTGTTACCTTGATTGTTTAACCTCCGGGGCATCAACGACGCAATGTCAAAACTGCATGTGCGCGATCCGACTACGCGGTCGACCTCCTCCGATGATTACAAGAAAAACACGGAGAGAAAGAAGAAGAGGTTCGTATAATTGGGATTGCATACCTTCCTCATCGTGGAGATCCTCTTGATTTATAGAAGGTGGTTTGGAGAATCCCTCCCTCTTTCTCCGAAATGAATCTCCATTTTTTTAAGAACAAAATCTCTCTTTCCTTATCAAAGACTAATTCTTCCTTATCAGGGATTAATATTCTAAGAAGTAAGGGATTTGGAAGCTAGGAAATTCAGGGATAAATATCTTTTGTGTATTTCCCGCCTTTATCCATTCGTCCATAGCGAACCCGCTTATGTCGGAGGACGACGACCGGGGACTTGGAACCCTAGGACGAGCCGCCTTAAGGTCGACCTTTGGGGAGGATACTGACTTCACAAATGGGTACTTCCATTTCCGCCTGCAGTGCCTACTAGTTTTGATATGGAAGGTGGGCTTGGGCGCTTTACATCGTGGGCCAGGCAGATCACTGACTAAGCGGGCCGAGCCCTAGGCTCATCAAGTAGTGGGTTTAAGACCAATGGTATTCACACTACTATTTGCTACTATTCATTGGTTGGTCTCAGAAATCTATATTATTTGCGACAACTCTTCTATTTGTCATAGGAAATACTTTAATACGTGAGAAACATTATAATTAAATCACCTATGAAATTTTAATATTTTTTAGGATCGATAATTGAAGTTGCAAATGTCTAATAATTTGGGGTCACTATTTTTGTAATGTTGTCAAAATACATTTTCTACATGAGTTTAATAATTTCATATTATTTTCAAAAGTTATGTTTTTTTTTAAATCAAAAAGTTACATTCTTAAAATACACATTTCACATGGTTGTTTAAATGCATTAAAATTTTACTCTTTCTATAAACCATTTAATATATATATATATATATATATATATATATATATATATATATATATATATATATATATATATATATATATAGTATATATATATATATATATATATATAAATTATTACTTTAACTTTTTTTAACTAATTATACATATTTATACTTATATAAAATAATCACAAAAAGTCTTTTGAAATATTTTAATGTTATGAACTTATGGACTAGATGGCCAATTAAAATGATCAAATATATTCTTAAATTATTTTGATAAAAATATATAAATGTTAATTTTTTTAGTTAGACAATGATTTAAAATTTGTTTTTAATTTTTTATATAAGTCTATATAAACATTTAAAAAAATATATCTTAAATTCTTTAATGCATATATTGCGTTTAATTAATCTTTTCTATTTGTAGGATAATTAAAATGTATCTCATGATTAGGGAAAGATAACAATAGATGTTGATGATGATTAGACTATAAGAATTGTAGGGTACATGTGTATAATTTGTTTTTTTCAAAAAAACATGTATTGAAATTGATGGGGGTATAGAATTGGACCATAACCCCTCGCTTGCACTCGATGAGCAATGGGGGTCAGTCCCACCATGTCCTATCAACCCCAAACAGGTTCCTGCCATTAGGCTCAAATAAGATTTTGGCAATCAAGGCCTATACACGGCTGCCAACTTTACTATCCTTCCAATAATGTAAGATGTAATATTCCTTAAAAGATCCATCGTCAATCAATCCTATTATAAAGGGAAGAAAAAGCAATAAAGATCATCGCTGGATATTCTCCAATAAAGAATGAGGATTATACCAAATGAATTGATTAATCCATTACAAATCTATATCGACTATGTGAGGAAACATACCCTCCAAGGAAAGACCTAATCACCGCTCCAACCGATCACATCCACTACAAATACAAGGCCGCTCCACCACTGAAAGGTATGCCAATACTAAGCATTCTAAGCATTCACTCTTTTCTCTCAAAGACGACCCGACTTAGGTACGGAGCGGCTGCTACGGGCAAGGCCCCGCCGACCCTCCTTCCTCCTGGTTTTGCAGCAGCACTCCCCACCGTACTGGCGCCCACATCGCAGCCATCCTCAAAGACACGGCGGCCAGCGATCCTCCAAATTTCCACTCGCCGGCGGCCTGTCAGCCCAACGACTCACACGCCCACCCCCCGGTTGAGAACGAGGCATCATCAGAAATAATCAAAAGAGTTAATATTAAAATAATAATCTTTTAAGAAAATTTAATAACAAATATTATTAATTTTAGCATCTTATATTTTTTCTAATTTATAATATGTTAGTGAGTTTTGAATTAGAAATAATTTTTTATTCTATATTCTATATAAACTATTTAAATAAAATAAAAATATCTTAATTTTATAAATATGATAAGTTTCTATTTATTTTCTAAAAAAATAGTTTTTTTAATAATTCTAAAATAATAGTTAAAACTTTATTTATATATATATATATACAGAGCAGAGAGGTATATATATATATATATATATATATATATATAGTCCTGGTGAGCAAGTTTGAATCTTGGATCTCATCAAATACTCTTATGTTGTTATCTTCTTGGAGTTTTATTCCATTGTCATGCTTCAAATTCTCGGTATTGATCATCGACTCAAACTATCCTAAGGCGTATTGGTTGATGTGTAAAATAAGATAATAGAAAGTTTAAAAAATTATAAAAAAAATTATGTAAATAATTAAAATATATATATTAATTAAGTGAGTTCAAAACTATTAAAATTCTTTTTTTTTCTTATATTTAACAATTTAAATAGATATAAAAGTATTCAATAAAAGTTATTCCTATTAAAAGTATTGGGAGAGTTATCATGATCTTAAAAATATTTTTTTTAAAGGATAGTCATTATTTTACTTTACAATGATTTATTTTAAATAAAATATGGTATGTAATATAATATATATATATATATATATATATATATATATATATATATATATATATATATATATATATATATATATGGATTATTTATCAATAATTTATAAAATATACTAATATTAATATCGAGAAACAATATAACAAAAAAGTATAAAATTGTGACGCCCAAATCCAACATCCGACACTGTGATACTCATGCTGTGATACTCGTAACTGAGTCCTACTGACAACTTGTCAACCCGTGGAAAATTCATGGTTGCCTTTTCTTCGTAGATATTTTTTCTTACAAATATACAATCTTATAATACTTACAAGAGTTTGATGTACAACTCTTTACATGCCAAAATATGTTAAAAATTATATCGTTTCTAATATATTTTACAAAATACTTCCGCCACAACTCGCCTTCTTCATACTCACGCCTCGAAGATGTCTTCTCGCGGTAATCGGTGCTGGTGGTCCCACGATGAGGTGAGCAAAACCTAATAGATATATCTCCTACCAAGGTTACTCTCTACTTAAGTGCAACATGCAATGCCAATACATACAAGCACACGCATTCAAGTACTTATACTCAGATGTACCTAAATGTCTACATGTCATGAATGCAGTATGCCCCTCATGACTCAAATCTCAGTCCTCACTCGACCTCACACCAAGATATGCCAAGTGTGAAAATGGGCTGCACACCCCGCCTAATCTTTCTAAAATAAAAGCTTTTTGTTTTGTAATTCTAGACACATTAGATACCCCCAATGCCTACTTATTTTCTTACCAAGATCTGTGTTACGTGATTTGTAGCCACTGATTTAGTTCTCACCGGCAAAGATGCCGCATGCCTACAACATTTTACTGCTTTCACCGACTAAGCCATGTCTAAACCATATACTAGGTTTTCACTTGAGGGGGTGTCTATCGCTACTTGTTTCACCCATTTACACACGTACTTTTCATGCCATGCAACTGGAAGCCTCAATTTGGACGTTGTCCCATTTTACTAAGCTCATCATCGAATATCAAACACAGTGTTGATTAACCATGTCCTCACGATATACATCGAACACCAACACAGTATCGATTTACCATGTCCTCACGACATACATCGAACACCAAACATAGTGTCGACTTACCATACTATCGAACACCAAACACAATGTCGATCCCAACCATGCACTCACACTCGATTTGACGTGATGTCCCATGCATAAATGCAATGCAAATGTCATTGCATGCCATTTCATGCCTACATGTACGCTACGTGTAACATGCAACATATCTATAACACTACATGTGTGACACCCCAAATCCGGGGGTCCCGTTGACAACCCATCACCCTGCGGAATTCCTGTGGATTTCGGGTGACCCGATACCACACTGTTGTGTCTCATTTATCGGGATCTATATTTTCAATGTAAAAATCTGAGCGGGTATCTCTTTTGTTCAGTGGAGCTCTACCCAACATGGTACAACTTGTGGCGTAACCATAACTCATCTAGGGTCTCAATAGAAGCAAAGGATGGCTCACACAGGTCCATTTGTCCATATATCCCCAATATACAAATTATATCTCAACTACTCGTGACACCGAGCACGACACCACCTCAATACATCCCTTTACTAAAGATCCATTCATTCATACTTAAATCTAAAATATGAAAGTAAACACTTAATTACAGCCCCAAGAGTCCGGAACACGCACTTTACCATAATTACATTGTAAGACCCGAGAAATTCCAATTTCTCGAATAAGGCGTAATCGTATCAAGCAAAATTGTAATTTTGGTTAAAAATTTGAAATTTATTCTCTGATCTCTTGATAATGAACGGATTTCATCGTTGGAATCGCTCTCACAAATCTAGCCAACACGTAAAATTTTGCACTCCGAGACAATCGAGTTGGCACGCCGAGGCGTCGCGGCCGCGCCGTAAAAGATTTTCGATATGTTACGAAGTCACATATAACACGTGAATCGCGCCATGCGGTATGAGTAGATAAAGTATGAAACGGATCACGAGATAGTGCCGAATGTCAAAACTGGGAAAAGAAGGACATAAATGTCATTTTTGGAATTGTTTAAGTTAGAAAAAGACAAAAAAGAGGAATAGTGGTTGTCTTCTTCAAATACAAAGAGCAAAAACGTGGGTGGAACGGCAGTAGCTGCAGAAATTGAAAAAAATGGAGGTTTTAGAGAGAGAAGGACCTCCTTCTCTCTGTAATTCCTGAGATCCGAATTGGAATTGTCAGACAAGAAGCAAAGTTCTTCATCTAGGAGAGGCCTACGCTGCGGACTCCTAAGTGAGAGTTTACTAAACCGAGAGGTAGGAGATTTATCCTACTTGGGTTTTACCCTTTATTTAAGTGTTTTATAATGTTTCGGTTGTTTTGAGACCGTGAGGGGCCGTTTGATCGGTCCCAAATCTTGGGACCGAAATGTAGAATTTTTGGGAGCCATGGAGCAGCCTGTAACACTCTTATGGGCTGTGTTGGGTTGTAAATTATGAAAATTGTGAAACAAATCTTGTGTTGGAGCCAAAGAGGCCTGAGTTAATGAAATTGGTTCACAAAGTGAACCGATGATTATGATTTGCTCGAATAGAAAATTCAGGCTCACTATTCCCAGAATAGTGTCATGTAAAGTACTTTTGCAAATAATATGTTTGGTCGAATGATTCAAGTCGAATTGCTCGTGTTTGATAATTAGCCCAAGTGAGCTAATTTTTGGTGGATTAAATGTGAAATTACATGACATGATTGTGTGATTTAAATTTATATAAATATATGCATGATTATATATTTGTATGTGTGATAAACTGTAATGGAATTGGCATCATGCATTCCATATGCACTGGGGCACCCTAGGACGATAGAAGTGAGTGCATGAGGTGAGTCTAGAGAAAACGGTTTCGGAGGGTTGTCTAAAAAAAATGATAATTATCGGAGGGTAGTCCACACTAAAAATATCAATCGTCGGAGACGGCCCAATTGATATACATCTAGGTAGTCCATAAATAATATCAATCGTCTGAGACGGCCCACCATATATATACATCTGAGGGTTGTCCACAAATAAACATAATAATTTCATACGAGGCTTAGGCGCAGTGTGAGGGAGTCGCAGAACCCCGGGTTATAAGATGATCAGCTAGGACATATCTGGGCAGGATCATATCGCTTGAATGTGTGTTTATTTTGGAGCATTGCATATGCACTTAGTGGAGAGTAGCCCACTTAGGGTGATTCCACTACTGAGCATTAGCTCACCCTGTCGAGGGATACTATTTTACAGGTACATGGAGCGTGCGAGGAGACGGTTCATCATAGAGGTCGCTAGAAGCAGCCTTAAATGTGTTTGATGGTTTTGGTATGTATTAGAATGTTTTTCATTTTAATATATGTGTTGTATAAGAGTAGATCATTAACTCTTGTAACTATGATATATAGTTGTGATGTTTTATGAGTATTGGTTATGGGCCTAAGTGGCCGTTTTACTCATGTTACGGATTATATTGGATAGATGGAATATATGTTGTGAGTATAATGCAAACAAGAGTTTGGCTTACTCTCTATATAGTTGTATAAGAGATCTCATGTCAGCCGATGCTCGATCGACGTGTTACATGGCTGTGTGATGTATCTGCAGAGCTCCCGCACAAAGGAGACTCGCTCTCGATTTTCGTGAGAGAAATGCCCCGGCCCACCCCATATCTCACTGGTACTTCCGCGGTCGACGGTAGTCAACTTAATCTCCTGATCGGGAGTCACATTATACGTTGTGTTTTGCATTCGGGGTAGAGCTCCCTCGCACAAAGGAGACTCCCAGCCCGATTGCGGAAAATGCTGGTCATCCGGACCACGAGTATTCCGCGGGTTGACGGGTAGTCAACGGACCCCCGGGTTTTGGGGCGTCACATGCATACCCGACTATTTAAACAATAATCCCAAAAGAATTTAATTACAATTCTTTTATATAAAATACTTTTTACAAAAGTAATATCAAGGCCACACATCAGCCTCCTTCAATCACGACTCACGTGAGCGCCGCTTCCACACACCCATACCCGAAAGGGGTCCTAACACTGGGGTGAGCAATGCCCAGTAGAAAATTTTACTACAAGGGCTACTCCCCTCCTAAATGCACATGCAATGGCATACACAAAACATCAAATCATATTCCATATAAATAATGCAATCCTATATGGAATGTTCTGTGTCATGTATGAAATGAGATTCCTCATGCCCACAACCCAAGTCCTGATTGACTCCCTCACACCTGCAACGCCAAGTGTGAAAAACCAGTCATTGATGTTTCATCCAATGACTTAAACCATTGGACAATCCTCCAATTTTAATTTATCAAATCCCGTGTGTTTCTGTGGGTGGCGAATTTCCAGGGTCTCACCGTAGGCTTCGCACACCTTCCGACACTTTCGCGAACTTATATCGCCGGACGCATATGTCTAACCAAGAATAAAATTCGGGTCTTTCACTCTAGGGGGGGATTTGCCCCATCTTGCTTCACTCAAACACACGTGATTTAGTATTATTATTGTTTTACACAACTGTGAATCTCAATTTTGGACGTTGTCCCATTTCCGAGCTCACCACACATTTACCAAGAATGTTGAATAATCAACACCATGCACAAACACCCGACTCAACGCAATGTGATCGTGCATATGAAATGCAATCATGCCATTTCATGCTATGTCAAGCTACATGCAACATTTATAAATTTCGGATAATTATATTTCCTACATATAATTTTCATTCATCACCATTTCCATGTTAACACATCACGCAGTTATATTAATATAAGTTTTACACAATAAAGATCATGTTATTTATTTTCCAACAATAACACACAAATGACAAATCTCGGGACCCACATAATAAAGCATCTCTATCCCTTCATATAGCCGTGAACCATTTTTTGTTCCATTCATCAACAAATTTGATAAAGGATACCAAAATCCTCAACAAAACCCGAAAGACATCGGGCCCTGATTAAACCAAATTTAACACAAACTGGACTCCCTAAAAACAGTCCCAAAAATCCTGTCAAGATTGTCTGAAAATAGTCCCGAAAATTTAGCCCGGACTGTCCGAAAGTAGTCCCGAAAATTCAGCCAAGACTTTTTGAAAGTAGTCCCGAAAATTCCTAAAAATTCCTACGCTCAGTCCAAAAAATTTGGGACTAAAATTTAAGGCCTCTCACAGCCTCTGAGAAAACCCCAAGCCATTAAATGACCTTTAGGCTAAAAATAACCCAAGTAGGAAAATTCCCTACCTCTTGGAGTTTGACGAAACTCCAAGATTATGGTACTCATGCGTAACTCTAAATGCGTGGATCGACTTTGCCTCTTACTCCGATGAAAACCGACAGCCCAATCTCCGTAGATCTTAGAGAGAAGGTAGAGTTCTCCTTTTATGTCACACTCGACCCCTTTGGCCCGACCTGACGCATCCGAACCGAATTCGGGGCGCGAGACCATATCGACTTCACTGCTTTTTTTTTTTAAAGCCATCTCGTACTCCGGGTATGACCAAGATCTGGCAACGTAATCAACATATCATGGTGCATATATTAAAGAACTACCAATCGGAGCGGTGTCCACTCAAAATCTATACACATGCAGACATTGAAGTCCCATTTATATATTCAAAATCAGACTTTACATTTACAAATTGTAGCACGAAACCCATCGTGGATGAACCCCTACTAGCAGCCGCTCCAAACAGAGTTGAAGTTTCTAGATGTCTTCTCTGCACTTTACACCTGACAGTAACCCGTGCTAAGCTTTTTACGCTTGCCGGGAAACATATCTATATTAAAACACATGCATTTATACCGATTCACAAATAACATAAACAAGAATGTACATCGAAATCTTCAGAATTCATATAGCGTAGACTAATACATATACTTGTTATCATATAACAATTTTGCATACATACTTATCCTATAACAACTTATGCTTGTTCACATCTCTAGATGGATCAACTTTTACTTCTATACTTATAACAAACTTATATGTATCTGATCTCCTTAGGGAGCATAGTATCCTTATTCGGAACTTTATACTATAATAGACTTATATGTATACCTGACCTTGTAGGAGTTTTCGAACTTATTCTTATACGTAACTTATACTTATACGTACTTATGTGTATACTCTGATCTCCCAGAGTTGGCAGAACTTATTTTTATATAGAGACACTCTAGTACTACAAGGTTTATACTTTTTATACCATAGGGCTTATACTTATACTACGTAGATTACTCCTTATTTGATAAATTCAGAGGTACTACAGATGGGATACAATCTGTACAGCATTAAGTGAATCCTTAATCTGCGCTGGCACCCGCAACACTGGTTCAAATGTCCCAAGAGACGACACACTCGTGCTTATACTCAAACTTTATCTTATACTGTGTATACTCGAGCACCCGTAGGTACTACTGAGTTTATCCTTATCCGGAGCTTATACGGAGATACCCGTAGGTACTATAGAGATTAATCAGATACAGAAGTACCCATAGGTACTACAGAAATTAATCAGATATAGAAGTACCCATAGGTACTACATAAATTAATCGATACGGCACCCGTGAGGTACTACGTGCAGATTAATTGCATACGGCACCGAGGTGCCTACGTAAATTAATCGATACGTATACCGTAGGGTACTACAGAATTAATCGCATACGTATACCCGAGGTACCATAACTTTGAGGTATTTATATAGAGATACTCATATCTTATATTTGTACCACAGAGCATATCCTTTGTTCTTTACTGATCTCATACTCATATTATAGAGCTTATTCTCGTACTTCGTATCTTATTCTTGTATTTCTGATCTTTATAAATATTAGGGAACTTATATTTGTCTAGCTGATCTTATACTTGTTTTATGATCTTATACTAATACGATCTATACTGGTGTTAATGAGTTTATTCTTGGCTCTTCGCATCTTATACCTGAGCTTATTCTGCACAAAAGTACCAGAGGTACTACACAAATTCCTTATCGAGGTACTCATATATACCACCTGATCACTCTGTATTACTTAACTCATTCCTTGCCAGATCTATACTTGTATTACTTGGAATTTATTCTTGTGTATTTCACTTGGCACTTGCATTTTAGATCCTTTATTCTGTACAAAAGCACCAGTTACTACACGTATCTATTTATACTGAGAAATTCATAGAGTACTTCAATTTTAATTTACACTTTATATTATCGATACTAAGTACTTAGGTATCACAGAGACTTTACTTATACAAAGTAATTCAAAGATTACCACAATGTGATATGAGGTACTCGTAGGTACATTTAGACTGCTATCATATTCATTTTCCTTGGTCTTTATCTGGGGACCATCATATGTCCATGGATCATACTGTAATCTAATAATTGAATGAGGCGGATAGCACAATGGCACCGGCTACACAAGATAGATCAGGTGCCGACATGTGCTGATGTCAATAACTGAACAGAGTGTCGTCAAGACTAACAGAGAGTTACCAAGTAATTAATGTGCCGGCACTGGCCGGGAGAGTGTCACTGCGATTTAACTAGAGTACCAGGCAATGAGACTGTTCGCCACAATGAGGTGCCAGCGTCATTCAATAACCTGGTCTTAGCAAATATACAATTATATATCGTGGCTCTAGATTATTTATTTATCTTTTCTTATACCTTCCATGATCAAAATATACTTATTTGCCATTTCAGTCATATCATTTTTCTAATGTGATTCCAATTTATTTAACTCGCTAAATAGTAATTACACAATATAATTCAATTTTCAGACAAGATGTGGGCACCAAATTCCATTAAATAACATATGGTTAGATTCTAGACTTAATGATCTTTCCATAGAGTCCAAGAACACCCAAAACAGAGTCCTAACGAAGGAGTTATGCAAGCTGCAAGTCAAAGAAAAATCTCAACTCATACACCCAAAAGAGTTGTTAAACAAACCACTATATTTTGTCATTTTCGGACTTATTATGTTTAGATATTGTATCAATCTTATATGATGATTCTGATCAAAAGGTTTCCATATTCAGAACACTAAACTGAGCTCCACTACAGTTATGGTCGTCCGGTCGAGGGTCGACAGTGTGGGCTACGCCTATAGCGTACCCGAGCATTTAATCACACGAACGCCCCACGCGTTTAGGAGCTCCTCGACAATTTGCAACACGCCAATTTTGACTCAAACCATCTCCTTAACAGCCCTTATCCACCTAAATACACATTATACTCCCAAAACATGCCAAAAACACGGCATAAAACCATCATACAATCAATACCAAAATCATACTCATTCTATACTTTTCATACATAAATCATTTTCCAGATCAGGCATTTCAAAGATGTTTTGTCTAATCGTGATATCTTGATCTATGTATTTCTAATAGTATATTCACTTACTATGGTCTCTATTCATATATCATATTATCTAGTCATATATATTCTTATTTTTTATCAAATTTATATTATTCACATAGCTTCAGACCGCCTCAAAAGCCATCCCAAAAGTTCCAATATTTCACCCTTGGCACTGGGATTAAATCACCGCTATTATGACTCCTTTTACAACAACTTATGCCAATATACATGGCTTTTTATTCAAAGTAGGGAAAATTCACTTATTTGACGAAACTCAAGATTTGGTACCCACGCGTAGCTTCATGGCGTGGATCAACTTTGGTCTCTATCCAATTTACCCCACCGTCGCACGTCGTAGATCCGAAAATACCGAAACTTAGGATTTCTGCACTTTACTAAATTCTCACAAATCCCGCGGTTTTCAGATCATCACAGAACCATCGCTTCTAGATGAACTTCGCCTTTGAATCACTAATCGACGGTCGAAATTCCCCGTGAATCAAAGAGAGAAGTTTATAAAAATTAAAAGAAAATAAACTCTCTCACGTTTTTCTTTCTTCTACTTCTTTGTCTTCATTTTTTCTTTGTATTAATTTATGTAATCCATATAAACCCATTTTCATTTTTCCGTTTCAACTCCAAGAATTATTTCGCCCGTTTCATTTTCATTTATCTTAAATGGACATTCTTTAACTATTTGACATTTTCAGATTTTTCAAATCCTCGCTGTATCCACTTGACTCTTATTTTCCTGGGCCTAAAATCCCAATCGTTTTTAATTCCTGAACCAATTTTATAAGTGATCAGATTTCACAGACGATTCCAACTGTGATCCGCTTTCGGCCATCCAAGATCTAGAAATTTTCCAGATTCTTTCCAAAAGCATAAAATGTCATTACCTTTTCATAAAATGTCATTTTTCAATGTCATTTTTTTTCGAATGAATACACTCAAATTATTTTATACCCTAAACATGTTCGAAAACTACTAGGGTATATTTTGGGGTGTTACACTTTACCCTCTCTTCTCCGTCACTCTCCCGCACGCACATCCTCTCTTATACCAAAAATGGTCCTTCTCTTCCTTTTTGACTTTTCCTTCTTTCTTTCTTTTTTATTTTTTTTATTTTTTATTTTTTAAGTTTGGATGCATGACCCACATTGCGTCATGTGTCCATCACTCATTCGGGTTCGTTCCTATCCTGAAACAATTTATTTCTTTTCAGTTCAATTTATTTTAATTGAACTTGGCTCAAACCATTTCTTGACTTCCGAGATTTTCATAAAAATCTCGTCCCTAGAGTTACTAACAACTTATCATCCAAAATCTGAAAATTATGATTGTCTTTTGAATTTAATTTAGCCTCTTTCTAGGTCACTAGATTTTGCGAGACCTAATTTAACTACGCGGTCTGCTTCGCCATCCCGAGATCTGTCACTTTAGTTTCCTCAACCATTACTTTAATAATTTATTATTATTATTATTATCATTTTTCCATTTTTGAAAATTTCTAATTTTCTCGGGTTTGACATTCTTCCCCCCTTAATAGAATTTCGTCACCGAAATTCATACATACTAGCACACACAAGCACATGCATATGCGATAGTCATTCTAGTCTAATGTTAGATCCCTAATATTAGACAATGCAATTCTTCATCCTCAAATAGAAAAGGATGTGTGACTCTTCAGATCAGGTCCTCTCATTCCCAAGTTGCCTCTTCTACTCCTCGGTGTTGCCACAATACTTTCACTAGCCTCACGGTCTTGCGTCGTAAAACCTGATCCTGTCTATCCAAGATACGCACTAGTCCTTCCTCGAAGGTCTCATATGTATCAACAATAATCCCTCCCCAATCCACTACATGAACTGGATCTAGAGTATACTTTCGGAGCATGGAGACGTGGAACACCTCATGGATACCTGATAAACTCGATGGTAGAGCCAATCGATATGCAATTATGCCCACCCTCTCGAGTACCTCAAAGGGCCCAATATACCTCTACGCTAGCTTCCCTTGCTTGCCGAATCTAACCACTCCTCTCTTAAGCATCCCCTTCAAGAAGACGTGATCACCCAATTCCCGAACTTGGGAGGTTAAAGTCAGGCTCATCTGGCCGCTGCTCTTTTACGCCCGCTTTTGAACCGTAAGAAGACGCTTTTGTATCAAACCCACCTTCTTCAAGGTGTGTTTAATCAGATTCGGATTAGTGATGGAACTCCCTCCCACCTCTGTCCAACAAATCGGGGATCGACATGGCCTCCCATATAAAGCCTCATAGGGTGCCATCTATATACTCGCCTGATAACTATTGGTATAGGCAAATTACACTAAGGGTAAGTGCTCCTCCCAGCTACCCTTAAGATTTAGGACGCATGCTTGCAGCATGTCCTCTAAAATCTGTATGGTCATCTCCGATTGACAATTGGTTTGTGGATAAAAAAAAAAAAAAAAAACGGTGCTCATTATCCACTACGTCTCTATGGCCTTCTGGAAACTCTTCCAAAAGTATGTTGTAATCTGGGATCCCTGTTCAATACGATAGAGACTGACACTCCATGTAATCGGACAATCTCACAGATATACAACCGGAAGAATTCCTCCAGTGTGAAGGTCATCCGTACCTCTAGAAAGTGTGCCGACTTAGTGAGCCAGTCCACTATAACCCATACGGCATCATGCCTCTGCTGTGTCCGTGGCAAGTGGGTCACAAAATCCATCGTGACATGCTCCCACTTCTACTTTGCTACCTCCAAAGGCTGGAGTAGCCCTGCTGGCTTCTGGTGCTCAGCTTTTACCTGCTAACACATGAGACACCGTTGAACAAAATCCCTAACGTGTTGCTTCATTCCGCTCCAGTAATACTGGCAACGAAGATCATGATACATCTTCGTGCCACTTGGATGCACAACGGTTCCAGAGCGTAGAACTCCTGAGGATCTTCTTCTGTGATCGGTCATGGGAACCACCGCACCCGTCCCTATACCCGAAGACTACCATATGTGTGGATGGCCCAACCTTCGTCACCCGTACTTGACTGTACCCGGTCCCTGATGGACAATATCTCTTCTTCTTGCCCTTAGGACTCGATCACCTTGCTCAGTAGGGATGGCATAGCTACCAAACTCCTTAGTGCTCCCTGCGCCTGATCACTATACTACAACTTAAACCGGTCCCACGCTCGAGCATCCGCCACCCCGGAAGTTACTAAATTAATATTATTCCCTCAGACTTCCGAGGGACCGAAATGCATATTAGCCACTACATTTGCCTTAACAAGATGGTAATGCAAAGTGAAGTCATAATCCTCCAGATACTCAATCCCTCTACGTTGCCTCGTGTTGAGGTCCCACTGTGTGAAGATATACCTCAGACTCTTGTGGTTTGAAAATACCTAAAACTGCTTACCATACAGATAGTGGAGCCAAATCTTTAAGGCAAAGACTATGGCCGCCAACCCGCATCACGTGGTAGGGTAATTCCTCAAGCCATGATTCTTTAGTCAAGCCGGAACCATAAGCCACAACCCTCCCGAACTGCATCAAGACACATCCCAATCCGTCCCTAGAGGCATCACAGTACACCATGTACCTTTGTCCCTGTTTCAGGACTATCAGAATAGGAGCTGTAGTAAGCCTCCTTTTCAATTCCTAGAATGTCTTCTCACTCATGTCATTCTACTAGAATTTTGACCTCTTTCCTAGTAAACAGAACCAGAGCGCTCCAAGGTGAAGTGCTCGGTCTAATAAAAACCCCTTTTGTCCGAAACAATTCTACAGTCGACCTTGAGTTCCCGTGAACTCAACCGGTGCCATCCTATGAGGAGTCATAGAAATGGGCGACGTACCAGGGTGTAACTCAATGATAAAGTCCACATCCCTATGTGGAGGTAATCCCGACACCTCATCCGGAAAGACATCCTCATACTCGCAAACCACCCGAGGTAGACTCAAATCCCCTCTCTCCTCATCATGTAGGGTAAGGCTTGCTAGCCAACCCATCAACTGTCCACTCCATCTGGAGTCGTGCACGGTCTGGGGTAAAGCATCATGCTTCTCCCTCTAAAACGGAACATAATAACGTCCTGTGTGTAGGCGGTAACCCACCTACGATCACAATCAATGACAACTCTATGGGTCGTCAACCAATCCATCCTTGTTGACGACATCGAACTCGATATCCACGACCCTCAGTCCACAAAGTGAGTAGAATCCTCAAGATCTCCTCGACTCAAATCCCCGACATATCTAATCAACACTCACCCTAGTTCTTAGGGGAGAATTCACATACAACGGCTTCATGGTTTCAACCTCTCTAAGCCCAGCCTCTTTCACATTATGCAGCAATAAACATGAATACGATGCACCGGAATTTAAACAACACTTTAATCAAGAAGTGTGAGAGCCGAAACGTACCTTGTATATCAGACTCCATCCGTTGTCGGGCTCTCGTGGTATTATCGCAACATGCCCCTAGGGTCCCTCAAGCACCGGCCGAGTCTTCGCCTCAATCCTCGACTCCATGCCCCGGCCCACGTGGGCCCATATGCAAAATAAGAGGTGTTGCGGCAAAGACCCTAGGACTAACATCGGCTCCCGCCTCATGCTGCGGTGGAGAAACAACCAAGGCCGTGGCACGTCCCATTCTACGACTGGGCTATGGTGTCCCATAACTCCGGGATCCTTGCCTCTGCGGGCAATCTCGCTTCATATGTCCAGGCTGATGGCAATGGAAACATGTCATCTCGTCTCGGCGGCCGAGCCCCCATATGGCTTCGTCCCATTGCCACGCCCGTCCCCGAAACTCGCAAAACAGTCTTTACTTTTCCAACTTGAAGAAGGTTGATCCTCCTTCCCTCTCACATTAGCACCGTATCTCGATGCTCCGTGCATCCTCTATTCTATCTCTCTCTCTCTCTAGCGCCATAGTGTGGATCATGGGAAGCCCATAGCTTGCGTATGAGTCCCAATAATTTTACCCTGTGATGGATACTTCAAACCATCCTCAAACTTCCTCACCTTGGCCATTTTGTGGCCACATAATCATCCCTGAAATGTGCCAATTCGGTGAACTTAGCTACGTACTCAAGCATAGCCATACTTCCTTGCTTCAACTCAAGGAACTCCCAAGCTTTTGCATGCCTAGCTGAAGCCGGGGAAAACTTATCCATGAAGAGGTCTTGGAACTCTCTCCATGTCATCGTCTCCGAATCCCATGAGACTTTGACCCAATCCCACCATATCTGGGATTCACCCTCTAGCCGAAATGAGGCTAGCCTGATCCTAGTAGCATCAGAGGTAATCTCCATAGCCTCCAAAATCCTCTCAACCTATTGGAACCAATGAGCGGCTACCACTAGATTCCCTTCCCCGGTGAATGTCGGAGGATGATGTGCCATAAACCTTTGGAGGTTACTTGGTCCTCCCTGACCCCCAACTGCACTAGCCTGTGCAATGGCAACAGCTGCAGCACCCATGGCCTTTACAAAGGGCTATTGATCAAAGCTAGGCGGTGGTCGGCTACTGTCCCGTGGACGACCTCTATGTCCGTGCCCTCAACTTGCCATCTGCACAAGTTAAGATAGCAATTTGAGATTCTCTATTTTCATTTATCACATTAGTGGTGCATAATGCCAAACACTAATAAATAACCATTCCTACGTAATCATGCTTATTCATTTTTCGAACCCCTATGGTTACATTTGCTAACCATAGTGTTCCATATACAATCTACCATGTATTATTCACACAAATCACCACATATATCACACAACATGTTAAGCACAAAACATGCAACACACAACAATGCAAGATCTAGACCCATGCCCATCATCCCTCGGTACTCGTGTACCTAGACTCTTAATACCTAACTGAGATGAGCTAGTATCAAGACCATACTTATGGATACCTCACACTGAGTCTCGTAGGTAATCGCTTACCCAAGCTCGATACCAAGCTGTGACAAGCCGCAGGCTAAGATCATGCCCCTCAGGCCCTGGTAATCGCAAACCTAAGCTCTGATACCAAGTTGTGACACCCAAAATCCGGGGGTCCCATTGACAACCCGGCAACCCACGGAATTCTTGTGGATTTCGGTTGACCTGATGCCACACTATTGTGTCCCATTTATCGGGATCCATATTTTCACAAAAAATCGGGCAGAGTCCCCTTTGTTCGGGGAGCTTCACCTAACATACAACATGTATAACCATAACCCATCCAGGATCTCAACAGAAGTAGTAATGACCACATAGGGTCCATCTTTCCATATCCTCAATATACAACTATATCACAACTACTTGTGGACACCGAAATACCTAAGACCACTCCTCAATACACCTTTACCGGGATCCATTCATTCACATTTAAAGGTAAAATATGAAAGTAAAACACTTAATTACGTACTGCAAGAGTCCGATCACCGCCTCTTACCACATTACTATTCGACTATTTAGACAATAGTCTCAAAAGAATTCTAATTACAATTCTTTTATACAAAATACTTTTTACAAAAGTACATCAAGGCCACACATCGGTTTCCTTCTCATAATCATGGCCTCGCTGAGCGCCTCGCCCCGTACACCCCTATACCCCAAAAGGAGGTCCCACTAGCAGAGCAATGCCCGCAGGAAAATATTTCCTACAAGGGCTACTCCCAGCCTAAATGCACATGCAATGACATACATAAAACATCAAATCATATTCCATATAAATAATGCAATCCTATATGGAATGTTCTGTGTCATGCATGAGATGAGACTCCTCATGCCCACAACCCAAGTCACGACTGACTCCCTCACACTTGCAAAGCCAAGTATGAAAAACCAGTCATTGGTGTTTCACCCAATGACTTAAACCATTGGACAACCCTCCAATTTTAATTTATCAAATCCTGTGTGTTTTCGTGGGTGGCAAATTTCCGAGGTCTCACCACAAGCTTCCCACGCCTTTCGACACTTTTGTGAACTTACATCACTGGACGCATTTGTCTAACTAAGAATAAAATTCGAGTCTTTCACCCTAGGGGGATGGGGATCTGGCTCATCTGGCTTCCAAACACACGTGATTTAGTATTATTATTGTTTATTATCAACCGTGAGTTCAATTCTTGGACGTTGTCCTATTTTTCGAGCTCACCTCACACACAATCAATAATGGTAAATAACCAACACCATGCACACACACCCGACTCGACGCGATGTGACCGTGCATATGAAATGCAATCATGTCATTTCAAGCTATGTCATGCTACATGCAACATTATAAATTCTAGATAATTTTATTTCCTACATACAATTTTCATTCATCACAATTTCCATGTTAATACATCACGCAAGCACATATTAACATGAGTTTTACACATAACAGCATGTTATTTATTTTTCCAACAATAACACACAAAATGGCCCAAATATCGGACCCACATAAACAGGGCACCTCTCGGTCCCTTCACGGCCATGAACCATTTTTTGTTCCATTCATTAACAAATTACAATGATACTAAAAAACTCAACAAAACCCAAAGACATCGCCCCGATTAAACCAAATTCACTCACAAACCGGGACTCCCAAAATAGTCCCAAAATCATGTCCGTGATCGGTTCAAAACAATCTCTAAAATTCATTCGAATCGGTCCGAAAATCCCGAAAATTCAGCCTATAATCGTTCAAAACACTCCTAGTATTCAGCCCTGATCGGTCAAAACAACCCAAAATTCCTAAAAATTCCTACACTTAATCCAAAAAATTTGGGACTAAAATTTAAGGCTTCTCACAGCCTCTAAGAAAACCCCAAGCCATTAAATAACCTTTAGGCTAGAAATAACCCAAGTAGGAAAATTTCCTACCTCGTGGAGTTTGACGAAACTCCAAGATTTTGGTACCCATGCGTAACTCTAGATGCGTGGATCGACTTTGCCTCTTCTTCGATGAAAACCGACATCCCAATCTCCGTAGATCTTAGAGAGAAGGTAGAGTTTCTCTCTCTACCCTCTCTTCTCCGTCACTATCCTGTACTCACTGCTTCTCTTCTACCAAAAGTGGTGCTTCTCTTCCTTTTTGACTTTTCCTTCTTTCTTTCTTTATTTTTTTATTTTTTTTATTTTTTAAGTTTGGATGCATGACCCACATTGCGCCATACTATTCTGGTCCTGCTTTCACTCGAAACAATTTATTTCTTTTTAGTTCAATTTCTTTTTAATTGAACTTGGATCAATCCAATTCCCGACTTCCGAGATTTTCGTAAAAATCTCGTCCATAGAGTCACTAGCAACTTATCACCCATAAAATTGTAAAACAATTCTGATTGTCTTAGAATTCGACGAAATTTTTTTGGGTCACTAGATTTTGCGAGACGAATTTAACAACGCAGTTTGTTTCGTCATCCGAGATCTAGAGAATTTTCTAGGCTTTCCTGAACCATTATGACAATTTATTACTATAATTATCATTTTGCCATTTTTGAAAATTTCTAAATTTCCTGGGTTTTACAACATGTCAAGTGTCATGGATAAATTATATTTAATACATATAATTATTTCCATTTTTATCACATAATTTCACACATTCAGCATGTTATTCAATTTACAACAATAACACACATTAGTCATTCCCACATAAAATCCGGCCATGCTTGGCCTCGGAAATAATCTGGACTTAGTCCAAAAAGTCTAACTTTTGTAAATACCACACAAAACATCCAACACGCAATTCCCTGCTCAAGCCATACACAACCCTAAGCATTTTAGATACAAACCGGTTCCGAAAACAGAAGTTCCGGAAACTAGAACGGACCATTCCTCAACTGTCCATGACCCATCCCAATGTTTAGCCCAAGGTTTGGCTGAGAACTTCATCTTATAAAATTCTAGACTCAACGAGCTTTACGTGGAGTCCAAGAACACGCGAATCGGAGTTCGGACGAGAAAGTTATGGTCGTCCGAAGTTGACGCGGCCAATTCACAAAGTGCAGGCGAAATTCTCGCACACCCGTCATTGCTCTGTCGATTTTACCTTCGAAACACGTTGTCTCGCCTTAGACAAGCACTCAAAACCCCGTGAAACCAGTCTTTGACCATCACACAACAACAACCAAACCACACACATCTTAAATTCGTCCTGAAATAGGGCGAAACAATTAGGCCATCCCCTATGCGTAAAATAACCGGAGTAGGAGGAAACCTACCTCAGAACATAGCTCCTGCTCTTCACTGCTCAACTGAATTCACCGCACGACACCCCATTTCCTTCCTTTCCCTCTCTTCCTTTTCTTTCTTCCTCATTTTTCTCTTCTATTTTCTTCTTTCCTCTTTCTCTTCTTTCCTCCATTTCTTTCCTCTTTCTTTCCTCTCCTCTTTCTCTCTCTTTTTCCTTTCTCTTTCTTCCTCTCTCGGCTTTTTTTCCCTTCAGTTGTCCCCTCCTTGTACGAACAACTCCATATTTACATGGCATGCCATGTGTCGTACATGCATAGGCCCCATGTGTCACTCACATGGCTCGCCATGTGTTGCCCGACACCCGTTGCCTCAAAAAATGTGAAATTATGACAGTCTCAGAATTCGATGAAATTCGATTGGGGTGTTAGATTTCGCGAGGCGATTCCAACAGTGAAATCTGTTTCATCATTCAAAATCTATAAAAATTTCATATTTTCCTCCATGACTATTCTGGCAAATTACCGTTTTACCCATTTTCTAAAAAAATTAAATTTAATTTTTTCACGGGTTTTACAAAAATAGTAAAGTATATTGGTTTTTATTTTTTAAAAGGAAATTTATTCTTTTACTTTAAAAAGACAATAAGAATTAGTAAAATATAGAAAGAAAATACCAATAAATATTTATAATTACTTTTCAATTATTTATAATATATTATAATATTAATTTAAATATTAATAAGTGTGATTAAAAATGACTAAAAATAAAATAAAAATAACTTAATTAATAATACCAAGAAATAGTATATATATATATATATATATATATACTCATATATAATTATTTGTAACTATTTAGCATGTATATTACTCAAGCTAAGGATAAGAAGATTTTAATATCACGATTATTTAATAGTATAACAAAATATACAAAATACTTATTAAAAATACTTTGTTTATTTTTAAAAGGATAGACATTCTTTACTTTACAAAGATAAATACAGATACATATATATATATATATATATATATATATATATATATATATATATATATTCTCCTCTTATATATATATATATACTGCCTTATATATATATTATTAATGTGTGTAAAATTATTATTAACTATTTACCATATATATTATGAATTGGAATGCATTTTTAATATGTGTTTATTTAATAATAGCAAAATAAAGAAATATAAAGTATTTTGTTTTTGATGATGCTTTCAAGCTAGGAGGCGGAATTTGGAGCGTGTGGCGTCGTAGTTGGACCGGGTTGTTCAGAGCTGGGATCACGGGCTCTTGGATTATGCGGGTGAGGAGTAGGATCATTTGCCTTGTTCGATCTGGGGCCACAGGTGAGTACTACTCTGGCAGGGGAAGCGGGGTCGGCGGGGCTTTGCTTGTGCCGCTCCGTGCCAAGTCGATTCTTCCTTGAGAGAAAGAGAATGCTTAGAAGATTAGTATTAGCATCTGAGATAGTAGTGCAACTCACCAGTGGGGTAATACATGTTATAGTGTATTTATTTAATTTGAGGGTAAGTAAGGATTCTTTCCATTAGTGGGACTTGTTTATTGCCTTTATCGGTTTTGAAAGAGATATTGAAGGAATAGTTTATTGAGGTATCCTACTTGTATTAGTGGGATTGATTGGATTTAGGATATCTGTTGTGAAATTATCCTTATTGGCGATTAAGGATAATTGTGAAGTGTGAGATTTAATTAAAGATTTGATTAGATTCACGGGTTATAGGGGATTATTTGCTTTCCTGTGAATTCAATCGATTTGCGGGATCGCCAGGGCTTTCTCAATTATCCATAGCCGGCCTTTGGGCGAAGTGTTTGGGCCTTCCTTTTGGGCCCGGCCATTTAGGGGGCTTGGGTGTTTTATGGGGCTGCGCCTCTCTTTGAATTTTAGTGAGTGGGTCTGTAGCCTTTTATTTTCAAACCTCATCGTGCTGACCCTTGTGCACGGTGTGAGTGAAGCGAAATTATGTCGTTTCTTGTATCGGGTGTGATTTCCGCGTGTATCATTTCGAATTTGGATTAGTTAGGGCTTTATTTAACCGATCTTATCATCTTACGGTGATAATGATGACCTTTTCGATTCTCAGCGCTCATTTCTTAAAGTAAATATCCTCTGACCATTCGTCTTGCGTTCCTTAGACGAATAAGCTCAGTGAGCGTCTGAGTTGAGAAATTAAGCTCGTCAAAGTAGAGTCGCTAAAACCATTAAACTCTGCTTGTTAATTTTGGACCGATTCTAAGACATATGACTTTTAGGTGAGTCGTCGGTCTGAGTTCTTTGATCTCCATCAATTTGTGTATAAATAGGGTGATTCAGCAAGAATTTGCATGACTGCTTTTGGTAGTCGTCAATCTGCAAATTTGTTGTTCTCCATCAATTTGAGTTGCACAGGTTGAGATTGATTCCTTAGAACATGGCTGGGTTGAGTGGATGAACTCGTCGTTATGCTGTTGGGCTCCATCATCCACACACCGGGGGGGGGAAGACCACTTTGGTCGATCGATTTTGGTACATGCGATATAGAATAGTAGAGCTCGTCGATGTGAATGGTTAGCGGCTTCAATCCGTATGTGAGGAAGCTCGTCGAGTGAGCGGTTAGTAGGCTCGTCAGTGAACTGATAAGAAGAAGCTGTCCGGGTAAACAATCGAGTAAAAGCTCATCCCAGTAGCGTAGGGGCTTCGTCGAATTGAGCGTTGGTAGAGCTCGTTCAATGGCGATGGGAAGGAGCTTCGTCATAATTAGTGATTAGTAGAGCTTTCGTTCATGAGAATAGAAATACCCGTATTGAGTGATAAGAAGAGCTCGTATGAATGAATAATTGGAGAGCTTGTCCATGTTGAGTGGTGAGGCTCGTCGAGAATGAATAGTGGCGGGGCTCGTCCATGTTGTGTGATGGGAAGGCTCGTTAGGATGAAGTGGCGATTGGGCAGTGGCGGAATGTAGCGAGTGGCGATTGGCCAGAATGTGATGTAGCCAGTGGCGGTGGTAGAAGTGGCGATGTAGCGAGTGGCGGTGGCCGTGGCGATTGAGCGGTGGCGATATGGCCCAGGAGTGGCGTCGCCCAGTGGCGATTGGCGGGTGGCGGCGTTGTAGCGAGTGGCGATTGGCCGTGGCGATATAAGTGGCGATTGTAGTGGGTTGTGGTAAGTGGCGATTGGTAGTGGCGGTGAGGCAGTGAGCGATATGGCGAGGTGAGTGCCCGAATGCGGCGTTGGCCAGTATGGTGGCGAGAAATGGCGTTAACAGCGATGGCGGTGAAGTAGTTATGTAGCCGGCGTGGCGGTGCCGTGGCGTCTGGCGAAGCGGTGGCCGTGGCGGTGGTAGTGGCGTTAGCGAAATGATTAAATGATGGCGATTGGCCGTTAACGTATGGCCAGTGGCGATTGGCCGATGGCGTGTAGCGTGGCGATTGGCGTGGCGTATTAGCCGATGGCGATTGGCGTGGCGGTGAGCGATGGCGATAGCGAAGCGAGTGGCGTGGCGGTGACCGCGATCGCGATACCGCGATGGTGATTGGCCAGTGGCGAATTGACGCGTCGGCGTTATGGCAGTGGCGATTGGCCGCGATGGCGATGGCCGTGGCGATTGGCCGGTAAGCGTTAATAGCCGAATGGCGATTGGCGAAGTGGCGGTTCGCGATGAAATGGCGTTGGCCGGTGGCGATTGGCCGGCGGCGATGGCCGATGGGGCGGAAGTGGCGTTGGCGAGAGTGGCGATTGGTAGAGTGGCGATGCCGAATAAGCGGTGGTAAGTGGCGGTCAGCGGTGGCGATAACCCGATGGCGATTAAGTAAGTGGCGATTGAGCGAAGGCGGTCGAGCAGTGGCGATTGAGCAGTGGCGTTATGGCCGTGGCGATTGAGCGAGTGGCGGTGGTAGTGGCGATGGCCAGGGCAATTGAGCGATGGCGATTGGAGTCGGTGGCGTTATGGCCCGGTGGCGATTGAGCGGTGGTGATGTAGCCCAGTGGCGATTGTGCGAGTGGCGTTGTAGCGGTGGCGATTGAGCCAGTGGCGATTGGCCCAGGAGTGGCGATGGCAGGGGCCGTGGCGGATGGCGATTGGCGAAGTGGCGATTGGGCCGAGTGGGCGTTGGCGGGTGGCGATTGGTAGAGTCGTGTTATGGCAGTGGCGGTGGTGAGTGGCGATTGGGCGGGCGATCGACTCCTCGGTGGCGTGACTGCTGGAGTACGGTGGGCTGTCAGTGAGCGGAGTTCGTGAGGCTGGGTCCATGTGTGTATTGATGGGAAGAGCTCGTCGGTCACGAACTTAGGAAGAAACTTGTTATTAGGAATTTGTTGGTGAAGGCTCATCGGAGTGCGTATTTCGCCGTGTTGATGATAGGAAGGTTCGTCGATGGAAATAATGCGAGCCGGTCCATCACGAAGGCGATGAATGGCTCGTCGAGGTGAGCGGTGGGAACTACGTCCATGTCGAGGAAGAGCCGTCAATGGGATTTGTAGGAGGGAGCCACGTGTTGCATCCGTGTGCGGTGAAGGGGCTGTCAATAGGATTGTTTGGAGCTCGTCAAGTAGAGCCATTGGGAAGAGCTCGTCAGGTAGACTGTTGCGAGAGCTCGTCCATGTAAATAATAGGGGCTCGTCAGGTAGAGCCGTTTGGAAGGGCTCGTCAGGACCATTGTTGTAGAGCTCGCCCATGTAAATAATAAAGACTCGTCGAGATGAAGCTGTTGGGAGGCTCGTCGGGTAGAGGCATTGTAGAGCTCGCCGTGTAAATAATAGGGCTCGTCGGATAGAACATTGGGAGGAGCTCGTCGGGTGAAGCGTGTAGAGCTCGATCCGCATGTAAATAATAGGAGCTCGTCAAGTAGAGTACATTTGGAGAGGCTCGTCCCGGTGAAATTTGTTGTAGGCTCGTCCATGTAAATAATAGGGCTAGTGAGATGGAAATTTTGTTGGGAGGGCTTCGTCGAATTAATTTGTTATGAAACTCGTCCATATGAAATAATAGGAGCTCGTCAAATTAGAAGTACATTTTGAGGAGCTTCAGTAGGGTGAAGTGTTGTAGAGCTCGTCCATGTAAATAATAGGAGCTCGTCAAGTAGAGTTGTTTGGAGGGCTCGTCGGGGTAGAGGAGGCGTTGTAAGGCTCGTCAATGCCAAATAATAGGGCTCGTCGGGGAGGAGAGATGTTGGGAGGAGCTCGTCGGGTATCTTTGTTGTAGAGCTCGTCCATGTACATAATAGAGCTCGTCGGACCGGGTTGGGAGGAGCTCGTCGGAGTGGCGTGGCAGAGCTCGCCCATGTAAATAATAGGAGCTCGTCAAGTAGAGCTGTTTGGAGGAGCTCGTCGGTGGCCCATTGTAGGCTTCGTCCATGTAAATAGTGGGCTCGTCCATGTAAATAATAAGGAGCTCGTCAAGTAGAGTACACATTTGGGAAAGAGCTCGTCGGGTGAAGCTGTTGTAGAGCTCGTCGTGTAGATAATAGGGCTCGTCGAGTAAATTGTTGGGAGGCTTCGTCAATGTAAATAGTAGGAAGGGCAGATGCATTTTGGAGTCGATGAAGGGCTTGTCGAATGTAAATAGTAGGGGCTCGTCCATCGAGTTGAGGGCGAGCCTGCGCCCTATGAATTGTACGATGGAGCCGATGCATGCGGAGTCTGTGTGAAGGGCTCGTCAGCGTGAATGGTAGGGGCTGCGTCCATCCCAGTGGAGGGATGAGCCTCGTCGATATGAATTATGCGAAGGGCGATGCACGTGCGGAAGCGCGTGAAGGACTAGATCGCAGAGTGAATAGTAGGGCTCTTCATTCGAGTTGAGGACAAGCCTCGTCCGCAATATAATTTATGAGAAGGGCGTCTGTGCGGAGCGGTGGAGGCTGCGTCGCGCCCGAGATGGTAGGGGCTCGTCCGTGAGTTGAGGAGGAGCCTTCGATGATTGGCTGGGGCGGGTACGCAATGCGGGGCGCGGCGAGCCGTCGCGTGAAAGATAGTAGGGGCTCGTCATTCCCGAGTTGAAGGGCGAGCCTGCCGTCCAACGAATGGTAGAAGGGCGATGCATGCGGAGTGTGGTGAAGGACCTTCGTCAGCGTGAATAGTGAGGTTTCGTCATTACGAGTTGAGGGCCAGGCCTGCGTCAATATGAATGGTAAGAAGGAGCCCGCGTGCATGCGGGTCACGTGAAGGGCTCGTCACCGTGAATAGTAAGGGCTCGTCATTCTGAGTTGAGGGGCCCGAGCCTGCGTCGATATGAATGGTAAGAAGGAGCGATGCGTACGGGTGCGGCGAAGGGCTGCCGTCAGCGCGTGAATAGTAGGGCTCGTCATTACGGGTTGAGGGGACTAGCTTACCGTCCAATGAATGGTAAGAAGAGCGGAGTGCATGCGGAGTGTTGTGAAGGGCTGCGTCCTTTGTGAATAGTAGGGCCTCGTCGTGAGGTTGAGGGCGAGGCCTGCGTCGATATGAATTACTTGGCTCCTGGCGTTGTGGCCTTGGTGGCGTTCCAGCCGAGTGGCGATGTAGCCGAGTGGCGATTGAGCCGAGTGGCGATGTAATGGTGGCGATTGGTAGAAATTAGGGTGAAGCCGAGTGGCGTTATGGCCGGTGGCGATGTGCGATGGCGATGTAGTCGAGGGGCAATGTGGCTGGTGAGACCACAACTCTGAGGCGGCGTGGCTGTGTGGAGTGGGCAGGCTCGTCCAAAGTGAGCGGCGTGGCTCCGGCGTGTGCAGTGGCAATGTAACTGGTAGTCGACTCTGGCGGCGTGAGTGCGTGTGGGGTAAGGTGAGCTCGTCGAAGTGACGGCGTGGCTCAGGGGCCCCGAGGCCGAGAGGTGGCGATGTAGCTGGTAGTCGACTCCTAAAGGCGGCGTGGCACAGTAGTGGAGTGGGTGGGCTGCCGTCAAGGTGAGCGGCGTGAAGCTCGGGCGTGGCCGAGGTGGCAGTGGCTGGTGGGTGCGGCACGGCGGCGTGGCTGTGTGGAGTGGGTGGGCTCGTCAAAGTGGCGGCGCGTGGCTCCGGGCCGGCGAGTGGCGATGTAACTGGTGGTCGGCTCTACGAGGCGTGGCTGCTTAGGTAGGTAGGCTTGTCAAAGTGGTGAACAGCGCATGTGGCCATTCGACTTGACTTTTGGAAAGGTGAGGAGCGTCTTTAATGCGATTGGAGAATTTTGAAGCGTTTGCGTTCAGAGTCTTTGGCCTTCTTATAGATGGCGGCTTCATTGCTATACTGGGTTTATGCTTTGGATGTGCGCATAATACGGTGTATGGCGAAATCTGAGATGAAGCGTCGAGTTTGTCGTCTTCGCGAGGATCCACTGAAGATGGTTCAGTTTGTTGGACTGTTGTAGGAGTTGTGTTGCCCTTCATGAGGAGGAGATTTGTGACCTTCTTTGAACTCGTCGTGTCTCCCAATGGGCGACATCTTGCACAGTAAGTTGTTCTAATTCTTCTATCGGGCGTCGGTCGGTGGCGGGCCAGCCTCCGCCCTCGTTCGTGTTAGCTTGCCTTGTTTCTAATGTGCGGGTGGTAAGAACATCTGCGTTGCTTGGTTGAATCACCGCATCCTTGGCGGATTAGCGTTGCTCACTGCTTGTGTTCTTGATACCATCAGTGCTTGAAATGAGTTATATTTTTCGAGGCATCGTTCCTGACGGCGCATTGATGATGCTTTTCAAGCGTTGGAACTAGGCTGGAGCGATGTGTGAAGTCGTGGTGGACCGGTTGTTTGCGGGTTGGGATCACGGGCTCTTGGATTATGCAGGGTACGAGGTAGGATCGCTGCCTTGTTGATCTGGGGCCAGATGAGAAGTCTTCTCTGCCAAAAGCCAGGAAATGAGGTCGGCGAGGGCTTTGCCCGTAGCAGCTCCGATCTTAGTCGGTTCTTCCTTGAGAGAAAGAATGCTTAGAATTAGTATTGGCATCCCGAATGAGGCGTACCTTCACCCATTGGGGTATTACAGTATTATAGTGTATATTATTCCCAATTTGAGGGTAGTAAGGATTCTTTCCTCACTGACGTGATATTTATCACTTTACTCCGATTTTAGAAAGAGATATTGAAGGAATAGTTTATCGAGAATTATCCTACTTCCCTTATTGGTGAAGGATTTGATTGATTTGCAGGATAATATATTACTGAGAACATCCCTGCTTTCCTAACGCGAATTAAAGATTTAGTTTAGATTCATGTGATAATAAGTTATAGGATTATTCTACTTTCCTTATCGCGGGAATTCAATCCGATTTGCAGGATATGGGCTTTCTCAATTATCCATAACCCGCCGGGGCCGAGTGGACCTGCCTTCCTTTCGCCTGACGCTGGGTCATGTTGATGTACCCGCTCCTCAGCTCCAGCGAGCAGGTCTCACGCTCATTTTTCAAACCTCACGCTTATTTTTTAAAAGGATATTCATTCTTTACTTAACAAAAATAAATGAATAATGGTATAATAGTATATATATATATATATATATATTAATTATTAATATTTATATTATTATTATAAATTAAGAATTAAATAATATTTTTACATTATTTCATTGTTTAAGAAATAGTAATCGAATTAGACATTTTTTCCTGTAGTTAATATTTTCTTGCTTAGTATCGTGTTTGCACATACTTGTTCTTCTCCTCTACTCATTCACAGTCCAAACTCCAAGATTTTCGAGATGCCAACCAGACACAGAAAGGATTGTCTAGTCCTCACATTTTAAGGCATTAACCCTTCATTTTCACTGATCATCCGAAATCCTAGTTTTTTCTTCGGAAATATCTTATTCTTTTAAAAAAATTTAATTTTTTGTTGAGGGGAAAGATAGGATGCAGATTCTTTATGAAATAATGTATTTTCAATTGTGAGTTAACCTTAAACTCAACCTAGATATCGTGCTTTTTCTCCGATTCACTATCCGAGTATCGTGCTTGGCATATAAGTTTCTAGGTGAATATGAGTCAACCAAGTAGTATAAGAATTGATCGATTTTTTTAAACCTTGTTCATGGCTTCGTGGGATAAGAAATTGTCAAAGCCCTCCACAAGTCATGATCATAGTCAGGAAAGGCGTACAAGCGTTATGTGCACGCAATAAAAGGCCACGGTGCCTCGCCCTAGTCAAGACGCCCCTTCCCGCGGGCGCAGTAAAGGCGTCAAAGGCGCCACCTACTCCGAGGCCTCGGCTCTCCAAAGGCACACCTTTCGAGCAGGCGTTTCCTTCCCTCTTCTTCTCTTCTTCTTCTTTTTCTTCTTTCTTGATTTTTTCATTGCATCGAGATTCTAGGAACCAGGTTCCTTTTTTGCAACCTGAAGCTAAAACAACATCGTTGGGTCTCTATGGGATGCAAAACGACGCCGCTTGGCCTTTATTTAATTTTAATCAACCTGTAACGACACGCTTTGGACTCTGCAGTACCAAAACAACGCCATTTTCGTGTGGGATGTATACATAATTTTTAAAAAAAAAAATTGCAGTATCTAAATGACATTGTTTTCACTCAAAAGGGCCAAACGACGTCATTTGACTGTTAACCCTAATAGTAGTGGGATTTTATGCTTCCAAACTCTATTTTTCCCGTTTCGCTGTGGCAAAAAAACTCTTACATTCCCAACCACCGTAGAAGGAGCGTAAGAGGCCAAAATTGTAAAATACCAAGAAAATCAGACAGTACTCTGGAAAAAGGAAAAAATTTCTCATTTCCATTGGTATTTGCTTTTCTCTACTTTAAATTTTCTTTCTTCCACCATTGATTATTTAGTTCATGATTCATTTATGTAATGAGCAATGAGTCTCATGACTCATTTATTTTATTTTAGTAGTACAATGAGTCAAATGACTCAAGTATAAAGTCATGTGACCATGACATGAGTCAAATGACTCATTTGATTTTTTTTTTTTCAAATATTTTATAAGAAATGTCTCAATTTGTATTTTTCAATTATTATTGTGTTATAGTTGATTTGTTTGAAAGTCAGAAGGAAGAATGGATTCTACGCAATGAAAATGAGACTTTCAAGTCGGGCTCACTGTGGAAGTGAAAGAAAATACCTAGGATGGAAATATGCCTGGTTACGAATGAAAAAGATTTGAATATACTTATTTGCATCTTTTGTGATATAAAATCCAAGAAAGGCATCTATAGACACAACAACATCTTGTCAGTCATAGAAATGCCAAAAATGTATGAAATGCCTACCATGTTGATAAGAGATGGAAGATTGTATGAATGGGAAAAAGAATAAAATAAGCACTGAAGATGAGAAATGAAGATTTCTATGAAGATTTTGAAGAAATTGATGAATAAGTTGAAAGTAGAAGGGTCATTTCTAATATTTCACGCGGAGGAAGCAATAAGGGTAGAGGTGAAGGTGAAAAGATCAAAGGAGAGAGGCTGATGGATCATTTTTCACCCCTATCAAAGTGAAGCCAGTTCAAAATAGGAGTGAGAAAATACATCATTCCTAGGACTTAGAAGTAGTATTTATTACCTACCATCTATAATCAAATTAAGGTACATAATTAAAATTTCAATGATTTTGGATTTTTTGAACGACGTATTTTAATTTATTATATAACATGATGTATGGAGGATGTTATAAAAGTTTAATCTAATTTGTATTGAACACATGTGTCGCAGATTACATTGACATGATATTGAAGACATTGGTTTCTCAAACATCAAGAGGACTTCGAGAGACATATCAATTAAACACTACATTTATATCCATTCGTGGTTGCTCAAATATGATGAGGCAGCTTTACAAGACAAAGGAATTGCTTAGGCCTACTAAGATACGGTTTGGTTCATCAAGCCATCACATTGTCTTGCTTACATGAGCAAAAATAATGTGGAAGATGTTCACAAGTGCAGACGGGTCATAAAGTAAATGCAAGTGATAAAAGGGGAAGAATGTAACTAAGACTTTACTATAATGCCTTCTTTTATAACAATTATCATATTTTGTTTGAAAGATTTTAAGTCCTCTTGTTCACAAGGTTACGCTTGGTTGATGACGAAAAAAAAATCTCCTATGGGATACATATATGAAGCCATGACTAGAGATAAGGAAACTATTGTGAAAATTTTTCTTAGTAACGAAAAGAAGTACAAGGAGATATTCGAAATCATTGATAGGAGGTGGATGATTCAAACTTCATCACCCTTGCAAGGTAGATGGGTACTTCAACCCGTAAGTCTTCTATGATGTTAAACCTGGGAGTTGGAGCATGATGAAGTCATTATGTGACAATTATATAAATGCATTGAAAGGTCATTTGCTGATGTCAGATACATGAGAGAAAGTTATGACCTAATCGGTTTCTATATATAAAGGCCGAAGGAGTATTTGAACGGACTCCTGCTATTAGGAAAATGAAGACCAAAGCACTAGGTTAGTTACTTAAATTTTGTTTATCTAATTTATTATATTATATTTACATACTAGAAAAATAGGTGAATTTGGGTTTTTGACTTTCATCACTAAATCATTTTATATCTATATTATACCGAACGGTGGACTTTATTCGAGCTTCAGCCCAAATTTTAAAAGTTTGCATTTAAGGTCCTTAGCCTAACATGTAGTGCATTAGGTTGGGAAAGGAACAGTATCTTGAAAATGTAAGGAAAATTATGGTGGATGTAAAAACTTTAAAAATATTTAAAGTTTAAATAATATTAAATATGAGTAATAAAGTATTTATGTGCTTATAAATTTTGCAGATCCATAGCAAGACGAGGAATAGATTGTGAAAGCATCAACTTTTGAAATGATTTGGTGTACATCAAGTATGACCGAGCCTTGAAGAAAAAATACGATGAACGTGGATATCATTGGTCTAATAATATTGAAAGAAATTGATGAGAGCAAATGAGGGTTGATAGGAAGAATGGACATGAAGACTTCGCGACCATGTAGACGCACAAGATGATTTAGTGTTCGGCGATGATGACTCGACATGGGGTGATACAAAGCAAGAAGCTAAGGAGCCTAGGATTTGATACTAGAGCTAGAGCAAGCTCAAGCACGCTACAATATCAAGGGGAAATGGCACAACTTCAAGCTCTAGACCCATGTCTTCTTTCATTACTGGGGTGAAGATGGCGAAATGCACGCAGGAAATGAGCAGGATATGAAGGCTGCAATGATGACGATCATTATGTGGATGTGAGGATGAATGAGGATCCGTTGTTATAGACAAATTAGCTATCTTAATGTGCTTGTTTGGATGTTTTATGAATTTGAACAAGGGATATGTGTTTCTGTATGTTGACATGTTCTATCGACAATTTCTAAGGATGTTTTAGAAACTTCTGAGTTTGGATTTGTTAGATTTTTTGACATGTTTTATAAACTTTTAAAGTTTAGAGTTAATGTTTATGTGTTTTTATTGATCGATTGAGATTTTAGACATATTGACAGATAAATGATTGTTATATTTGATCATTTTTTTAAATATATGTAAAACGGGTCCCCTTACATAAAAAGCCTTACACCTTAAATGCACCTTACGCCTTATGCCTTGCACCTTAAGGCTCTAAGAGGCCTTAAGGTCTGGGGCGACACGTAGCGCCTCTTCATAACTATGGTCATGACATTTGAATGCTCTTACCTTGAATCATCATAATCGCTGTAGCTCCTTATGTAAGTATTGCAAGCTACTCTCTTTAATTAATAAATATAATAGTCATGTGACAAATTTCGTTTGATTTATTTTAATTACATGTGTGTTTATAGTAAAAGTTTATAAACTTTATACCATATATGTTTATTTGCCTCTTTAATATTATTTGCGTGTCGAACTATGCGATAATGATAGTCAATAAAGAGTTAGAAGGTACGCGCAAAGAATTAGACAACACTCATGCTAGTCAGAATACATGTAATTGATTACACTTAAATACTTGCTGAGGCCTCGTTTATTGCCGGGTTTTGAGCACTTTTTGTAAATGAATCACCTAAATAACCCAATTGATACACTAAGATCCCAATCTATGCTACGAATCACATTTTCAGGATATTTTTGTAGTTTTACAAGTCAATTATACCACTATCTTCAAGCCAATTCAATGTGAAGAACCTCGAAATGAGTCAAGCCGTATGAACAAAGCAGATAGCACTGGAGCTAAATACAGAGGAGAGGAAAACGCGCAAATTTTTATAGTATTGCAATCTTTGATCGCTGCGAAATTTTTGCAGCATGCAAAATTTTCGTAGTCTGCCCTATTTTGCTATATTGACTGCTTTTTGTGGCTTTTTACCAAAATGCCCTTAATGTAATTTTGTTCTTTCATACATTTATGTAAATCTTGACTCGAGCACTATATGCTCACCAAGTTCTTATAACTGTGGCTTTTTTACTATCAAAGCGATGCCAAAGCTTCAAATTTTCCCGCCTACAACTTTCCTTCACTTTCTCTCACTTTCAGATTTTTTCACCGCAAAAACAACCTCGAGGATGACAACTCAAGGGATGCTTATTAAACCCTCTCATCCTTGAAGAGGAGGGTCACCGTAAAGGAAAGTCGAGGTAAAGCATTGTCCCCATTCCCAACGTTGCATTTATTACCATTTATGTTTCGCACCTCAAGCTGTGGCTCAATCCTATGATGCACTGGAAGGGCCAAGATTTGCAAGCTTTAAAGGTTTGAGTGATACTTATTGATGTATCCACCGATGCCGCCTTAGTTGCCATTTATCGCTCCATGTTAGATTTAGGTCGCTTTAACTATTTCAAACATTAATGGTCAATAAATGCCATATACTAGGAGAACACTTTTGGGGTGGTTCCTGCTTATGGCTAACGAGATCCTGGGTCGAAATGACTATAGGTCATCCTCCCCAACGCGAGGAAAAGGACCTGGAGACATTATATTTGCCTTAGAACCCTACAGAGTCTCAAACTTCAAGGATTTCTTTTACATTTATTTCTCTACGCACGCTGCCATCAACCTCACGCTTTATAAGAAACCCCAAATCCAAAGTGGAAAAACCACTTAATTAACCTAACTATCAGCATGAAGAAAACACATCCCTGAGTTTGACCTTAGGCCATTATACTGGCAAAGAGCTTAGCTTAAGTGGCAAGAGGGAATCCTAGGATACAAATTTTTTTGATTCTGGTACACCTACTGTGGCACGAATCAAACAAGGCGCTGCCGGGACAAGGCCTTAGCAAGTGAGAAGGTTGCTGAACTTGTGATCCTCATCACAAGCGTTGGTGAATTCCAATCTCTTTTGCTCCTTACTTTTATTTTTCCCTAAAGAATTCAATCACAATATTTAATTTTTATACTCGTACATACATAGAATTTCATTTTTATATCTAGCTAACATTAACCTTTGCAAATTCGCTTCTATTCGTCAAGATAGTTCATCTGCTTGCCTAGTGCTTTATGCACCATTTGGGATGTAAATACTTAGGTGCGATTGAAATGGTCAAGACTTAGTTGAACAGGTGAAGTGAGCCTAAACTCGTGAACAAATGGAACCTCCACCTCGAGGAGCAAAGCAGAGCCAATGGGGGTTCAAAGTGATCCCAATGCCCATGTAGATCAACGAGGGATCACATACACTCACCAGCGTGAGTGCACCCTCGTGCATTATTCCCCATCGAGGATGGCAAGGAGGGCCTTATCTGTGCCCCTACTCCCAACTTTTCACGGTATGGCAATGGTAATCCATACACACATCCGGGATTTTGAGGAAGCTCGCACGGAATTTCAAAGAGGGTGCAATCGAGCACAGCGTCGGCTTGAAAGCCTTTCCATTAACCTCAAAGATACACAAGATTTGGGCTTAATTATTTAAGGCCAAGAACTATCGTGAATTAGGTAGAATCAAGAGGCAGAGTTTTCATTATTTAACCAATAGCTTGTAAGAGGTTGATTGCAGAGCACATTTGCGCACTTCCATGATAATGAAGTTCTACCAATGTCGGGAAAGAGGTATATACACCATCACGCCTCGCTCTCACCACAGGCTTTGATAAATTGATGCCAGAATCACTTTATGATGGGATGTCCCCTGCTATGAAGCAATTGTTAGAAACCATGTGTGGAGGGGACTTCCTGAGCAAGAATACAGATGAAGCCATGGATTTCCTCAACTATGTGGCTGAAACCTCCAAGGCATGGGATGAGCCAAACCCAAGGGAGGTAGAGAGAATGAAGCACACAACAAACCAAAGGGGAGTGCATATATACCACTCGGCCGAGGATGTGGAAATGAAAGCCAAGTTATCTTCTTTGATTAGAAGGTTGGAAGGGCTTGAAATGTGAAATCAGCATGAGGTACGGGCAGTAGCTGAAACGCATGTACCTCTCCAACCTTGTTTTAATTGCCAATCCACTTAATGCCACCAAGGGAGAGTATCAATTCGTTCCTCGCAAGGGATTCGATGCAAGAGTAGACAAACATAGTGGGTCAAAGTAAGCTACCAACAAACACTCCATATGGGAACACCTACAATCCAAATCGAGGAATCATCCCACTTATCATGGAATCCTAAAACCCTCACGTATGCTCCCACAAGGTTCACAAGCAGCTGAAGAACATCCCGGGTTCCACTTCATGCCAGCCAAAGAACCCCCACCATCATCCCCTATAGAGCAAGCCATTGTGAATTTGAGCAAGGTTGTGGGTAATCTCAGGAAGAACAAGATGCTGAATGCTCAAACCCACTGTAAAATCAAACATCGGAAGGCACACTCCAACAAAAAATAGATGACCTACGCATTCGCTCAAGGTTGACTAACCGCCAGCAGTTCTCGAAAAGGGAAATTTCCTTCCCAAACACAACCAAATCCTAGGGGAGTGCATGAATTAAGCTCTGCCAGCGACCCAAATCCCAGAATTGATGAAGTAAAAGCAGTGGTCACTTTGAGGAGTGGTAGAGAAGTCAAACCATCCGCCCCCAAACCATAAAGGGAAGATCCTAAACGCAGTTGAACTCGAGCGAGAATGAGGCACCAAAAAGGGGAATACAATGAATAAGAGTATACCCCCTCCTTTCCACAAGCACCGTAGAAACAAGAAAGACCATCAACCGACGTAAATATTAGAAGTGCCGAGGCATGGGCGTCAACATCCCTCATCATGATTAAGCAAGTCCCCACTTATGCTAAATTCTTAAGGACCTATGTACTATGAAGAGAGGTCTAAACATCAATAAGAAGGCCTTCAGCGAGGAGCAAGTCGATTGCTATCATTGAGTCATAGCTTCAGATAAAGTACAAAGATCGAGGTGTCCTACCATCTTAGTTAATATCGGAGGCACTTGTGTTGAAAAGCCTTCTTAGACTTGGGGCTAGTGTGAACTCTTTATGCATATTCAATGTCTGGCTTAATTTGGGTTTGGGAGAACTTAAGCCCCTTCCATCCTGCTGTCTCTGCTTGATAGGTCTATTTAAAATATCGAGGGGACTATTGAGGATGTTCTAATACAAGTGGACAAATTCTACTATCTAGTGGATTTTGTCGTACTTGACCAGAGGCCGGTTGCATTGGGGGCCAACCATGTACCCATCATATTGGGAAGGCCATTCTTGGCTACTTCGAATGCCATTATAAATTGCCGAAATGGGGTTATGCAACTCACCTTTGGGAACATGACCTTGGAACTAAATATCTTCCACTTAAGTAAAAAGCATATGCACCCAGTGGAGGATGACTATGAAGAAGTCTGCATAATAGACACAATTCTTGAAAAACAAGCTAACGAGCAGTAAGTGCAAAGATGTGGCTAAACCCGGGAGTTGTCTGACAACCTTGTAGAGCAACAGGACCCCCAAAGCATGAGTTTAGTACATGGGCACTGGAGAAAAAAGGAGGAAATTCTACCTCTATTATCGGGAGAGGAAGAAAATGAATCTCAACAGTTGGATCTCAAGCCCCTACTTTTGTGGAACTAAAATATGCATTTTGGAAAAAACATACGATTAATCGAGTTATTATATCATCAACTTCTTTGAAACTTCACGAAGAACACAATTGTGCCAAAATCATAGAATGCTGTGACTTTGGGGTGGAAGTACAGGTTAAGGCACCCGACCCGACAAATCGCCAGTCATAGCTGGGGTAGAAAGCGTGAGCAACCGGAGGTGATCCCCGCTATCGCAGAGGTAGTTGCGGCATTGAGGATAAGTTTTCTCGAAGCGTTGCCATTGCCGTATGTGTTAGCACTTGGGTGGGCCGACCCGAGTCGTGCCCAGAAAGAAATCGGAATGTATGGTGCGGAATCTGAGGAGAATGCCCACCCCGTCTTAGTACATCTTGGAGGGGGTATGTCGGTCTGAAGATTGGATGAGGTGACAAGAAAATATCACTTTCCTCTACCTTTCATGGATCAGCTCTTGGAAAGAGTTTCAGGCCATCCCTTATACTGCTTTCTAGATGGTTGTTGGCATTTTACTTCAGTTGAAGTGCTGCGAGCGATAAGAATGAGGCTACCTTCACCTGCCCTTTGGCACGTATGCCTACAAGGATGCCCTTAGAAGCTGTGTAATGCCCACGCGCCACCATTCGGCGATGTATGCTCCAGTATTTTCGGTGTTAGAAACGCATTATGGAGGTTTGCATGGATGATATCACAGTCTACGAGGAAAGCTTTGACAAATGCCTCATCATTGGGAAGCGTCCTACTTGAGATGTATTAAGAAGAACCTAGTCTTTGACTGCGAAAAGTGCCATTTCTCATGGTGACCCTAAGGGAATAGTCTTTGGGACATGTCATTTATGAGAAGGAATTGAAGTGGACAAGGCGAATTGAGGCCCGATCTCTAAAATTACCCTCTCCCGCGATGTGAAGGCAGGTGGCGATTCTTGGGGCATGCGGGGCTTCTATAGGAGGTTCATACAGAACTAAAATTGCCCGAGCCACTTTATGGCTTACAGAAAAGATGCCAAGTTTGAGTGGGATGTGGAATGCCAACAAAGGTTTGAAGAGCTTCAGGAAACACTTGACCCTTTGCACCCGATAGTGAGGCCTGGTGGCGGTTGCCTTCCGGGGGTCATGTGTGATCACAGTGACCTCGTTGTTGGAGCGGTTCTCGGATAAAGAGCGGAGAGGAGGCCAGTATGTGGTTTACTTTGCGAGAAAAACATTGAATGAAGCTCAAAGGAATTACACTACCAGCGAGGAGAAAGAATTGTTGGCGGTGAATTACATGCTACTAGACGAGTTTCGTGCGTATTTGATTAGGTCTAATATAATCATCTTCACAGATCATTCAGCTTTGAAATATCTGCTCACTAAGAAAAATGCCAAGGCCAAGCTTATCAGATAGGTCCTCTTACTACAGGAGTTCAACCTATAGATTCGGGATAAGAAGGGTGTGGAAAATGTTGTTGTCGATCATCTTCTGGAACTAACCATAGAGCATGCTTCCTGACCCTCGATCTATGATGAATTCCCGGAGGAATCTCACTGCTTGTGGAGCCAGTGCTCCTTGGTTTACTTACATTTACTTCTTTTTAGTAGCAGGGAATTTGCCAACATAATGGAAAGCATAGGGCGAAGAAGTTCTTCCATGCGAAAGATCATCATACTTATTGGGAAGAACCTTATTTGTTCAAATCAAATGCGATCAAATAATCGAGAAAGTGTGTGTAGAAGGAGAGCGAAGGGATACTCGACCCAGCTGCCATGTGATGCATGTGGAGGGTCATTTAAGCTTCGAGCGGCTGATAAGAAGGTCTTTGCGGGTAGGTTTTTATTGGCCTTCTTTGTTTAAGGATGCCTATACCATGTGCAAACAATGCAACATATGCCAAAGGTTGGGAAAAATCTCTCATCGTCACATGATGCCACTGAACCCTATTCTGGTTGTTGAGTTATTTGATGATGTTTGAGGCATTGACTTCATGGGACCATTTCCTACTTCCTTCGGATATGCTTACATTCGTAGGAGTTGGTATGTGTGAAATGGGTTCAGCGATATGAGTAGAGCAACGAATCCTGGTAGTATTGAAATTCTTGAAGGAGAACATTTTCTCGGTTCGGGGTCCCGAGGCCGTAATCGGTGGAGAGGTTGGCATTTCTCTGGCAAACCTTTTTGAGAGATCTCCACATCGAAGTGCGGTGTGAAACCTGAGGTGACCACCCATATCACCCTCGGACCGGTGGCTGATAGAGGCGCCCAGCTGGGGAAATGAGACCATCTTGATGAAAGTGGTAAATTCTAGCAAGAAAAGATTGGTCTCTGGCGCTTGACTCTCTACAGGCATACGGGACGGCTCAAAATAGTGCGGCGTATCTCCTGCTCCTTTGATTTATGGCAAAGCCTGCCACCTACCCGTGGAAATTGAATGCAAGGCACAGTGCGAATGATAAAAAAATTGAACTTGGACATGCCGTTTGGAGCTCAAAGGCTCCTCGACATCGATGAGCTGAAGAGCGAAATGTTATTCTCAGCTCAAAAATTGTAAGATAAAATTTGAAGAGGTGGCATGATGGTGATAGCTTCATGAGCATTTAAAGGGGACCCGAAATGCGCTCTACGACCAGCTCACTCTTTCCGGCAGACTAATTGAGATGGAGTGGGCCATTCACCATCGAAATTACCTTAATGGTTCGTGGAGCACCTTGATGCGAAGACAATCGAGTGTTGAGGTCGATGGCGGTGGAAACCGTATGCGACTCGACACTCGACGAGACAAGGGAGAATCCCCCTCCCTTGACCCTCAGTAAATCCCCCGAACACATATTTAGGAGTGACATCTGCAGTATCTCAGAAGTCACTATAATTTAATTGCTTAATTTTTTAGTAATCTTTTTGTGTCCCTTCTTATTGATTAGTTTGTTTTCCTTTTACAAGTTTTATCATTTACAAGTTCCTTTCCTCACAATTTTTAGTCTTCTGTTTTGCAGGTGTCGCAGTGGGCTGAGGATTGGTTTTCTGGTTGGAAATTTTTACGACTCTTGAAATTTTATAACTGCAAAAAATTCGCAAGCCGCATTCATCTCCACGACCTTAAAATGCGCTCTGGGTTTCTGTGCCTGCATTAATTTCCCTATCTTTTGTTCCAACCATTTAATGGATATTAATTGGACACTGACCTTTCAATTGCATAATCCCGTCCCTTTATAAAGAAGCCCGATTTCCTTTCTTTCCTTTTCGTTTCCACTTCCATTTCAGTTTGAAACCCCCACCCACCCCTTTCTTCTCCTTCTTGGCGTTAGTATCGCGAAACACGGGAAGCGGCACCAGCCGGTTCGCCGTTCCTCCCCTCCCATCGCGGCTCCGGCGTTCGCCTCCCGCCTTCAGATTGAGCCCATGCATTTGCCCTCATAGATGGCTCCCCCTGCCCGCTCGAGCGGTGCGGCCGTGGATCTTCGTTGCAGCCCTTGCCCCGGGGAGATACCACATAGGAGTTGGCCCCACTCCACCCTCTCCGCCACATCCTAGGCCAGCCCGGAGGGCCTGCAGGTCGGGGGCCGGGACCTCGGGCCCGAGAGAGTCCTCATTTCCCAGGCTCGGGAGCCGCGAGTCACCGCCTCGTGAGCCTCTTGGGCCCCTCCTCTAGACCTATCCCCCAACTTCCATCATCGCGACCACTCTTCCCACTTTGCAACCCTATCCCTGGGAATGTTGATTGTAGTGAGAGGGACCTCCATGATGAGGTTTATTACGATTTTCCATCCTTTCCCACATACCCGGAGCTTCGGGACTCGATGCTCCCAATTGTAGAAGGTACTCACAGGCCGTTCGCGACACCTCGTCGGTTCTTTTACCCTCGGGTGGTCGTGAGTTCACCTGTCCGATAATGACATCCGGTAGCGTCTTACCGGCGCTCTTGATTTCTCCATCATTGTAGGCTGGGATACTGAGAGCCTCGAGCATTCTGTTGCTGCATTCCCGATTTCTGGGGTGGTCCTCGCCCGACTCGGTCGAGTATAGGCAATGGCTGACACTATCCCAAGAGATGGTCGGAGTCTTCTTTCCGGGGACGTGCGGCTTCTCCCCACCGATCTGGCTTCTCCCTCACGGCTCAGGTGCAGTGATTTGCCTTTAACCCTGCGGCTTCGGGGCCACATGGCCCCGATACCTCCCTGAGGCAGTCTTCTGTGACACTTCCGCACCACCTTAGCCGCATATCACGATTTCCACCCACGATTTTCTGACCATCATGGATGCAGTTCGCACATTCTCCACTACAGCAGCATCATTTACGTGCCCATCTTTGCCCTCGTAGACCCGGATGACTCACACTTGGCGCCGTAGCTCGGACCCGACACCATTCTACCGCGAAAGAATCAAGCCATACTGTACAAATCGAAGCACTTAGGCCTCCTGCTATATCCTCATATGTACACCTTGTTTATTCCCACTCATACTCAGCCCAGGACCCGGTACCACACAACTCCGGCCCACCGCGATGCCATTTGAAAATCTAATTTTTTGGAAAATGCCAAAATGGTAATTTCGGTCAAAATCCGAATTTTTCTAGATCTCGGATGATGAAACGAACTTCACCATTGGAATCGTCTCGTGAAATCTAGCTACCATGTTGAATTTAGGTAAAATTCCGGGAGCGGTTGAAATTTTGCCACGTTTTTGAGGCAGCGGCGTAGTGGGGACACTTGGCTTTTGAGTGGCTCACGATTGTGCCACGTGTCGGGTGATGAATCGGTCTTTTGAGCTCAGGTTGGGACCCACATACACATGTGGCAACACATTATTGGAGAAATCCAAGGTAGATGGATAATTGATAAGGGTAATCAAGGAACCACTTAGAATTGGACAAGTGGCAAGTGAAAGGACATCTCACTTGACTTATCTTCTCCTGACGGTTGGGAGAGAGGGGAAGGAAAAAAACCAGCCGATTTGAAAAGAAGAGTTTAGAGAGGAGACTCCACCTCTCTAAATTTCCCATCGATCAGACCGACGATTTCAAGCGGAGCAAGGGGAAGAGTTCATCCCCTCACGAGGTTTGGCATAGAGGCCCAGGAGTTGGGGAGTTTCGATGAAACTCAGGAAGTGGAATCTTCTCCTGCTTTGGTTACTTTCTATCCTAAGGGTTGTGTGGTGGTTGTATTGCCCTAAGGGAAATGTTTGGTTGCGTTTTGAACCATAGGAAGCTGCCATATTGTGATAGTACACATTAACCGGACCTTAGAACTGCCTTTTGGGTGGGAAAGAAAGGAATTTATTAGTCTTATACAGTAAAGTGTAGCCACAATAGTAGACTTTGATGTTAGGTTTTGAATTTCTCAATTCCGGACCTCTGTGGAGCCAGAGTTATGGTCGTCTTTTACTGCGAACGATCTAATGGGCGAGAGGTCCGGCCCATAGAAGTCGACTCCCTATGAGGTCGGTGGCAGAGGTCGACTGTGGAGGTCGGATTTGTAGAGGTCGGCTTGATGGGGAGGTCGACAACGTTAAGAAGTCGGCTGTAGAGGTCAGCTGTAGGGTCAAGAATTTGTGTAGAGTCAGCTGTAGAGATCAGGTTGCTGAGTCGCGGCTGAGAGGGTCGGCTCAGTAGGGTCGGCTCGACAGGTGAAACTCGGCTTGGGCGGTCGGAACACCTCGGCGAATCCGGTCAGCTCAGTTTGGGTTTGACTACATATAACCTCCAACTTCGAGAGGTCATAACTTCTACATCCGAACTCCGTTTCGGGTGTTCTTGGACTCTATGGAAAGCCCATTGAGTTAAGAATCCATTCATATGCCTGAGGAGCATAGAAAGTGTCAGACCAAGGTGTTAGACCGAGCTCAGCTAGGTCAGGTCAGGTCAGCTAGTTCTGGTTAGCTCGGCTGGGTTTGACTACGTATGACCTCTAACTTCGGAAGGTCATAACTCCTTCGTCCGAACTCCATTTCGGGTGTTCTTAGACTCTATGGAAAGCCCATTGAGTCAAGAATCCATTCATATGCCTGAGGAGGATAGTAGGCATCAGACCAAGGTGTTAGACCCTAAACTCTGTGGTCAGTCCAGCTCGGCCCGGTTCTAGTCGGCTCGTGGGTTTGACTACGTATGACCTCCAACTTCATAAGGTCATAACTCCTTCGTTCAAACTCCGTTTCGAGTGATCTTGGACTCTATAGAAAGCCCATTGAGTCAAGATTCCATTCATATCCATGTAGAGGACAGTGGATGTCAGTCCAAGCTCGGGAAGGTCAGTTCAGCTCGGTAGGTCAGTTCAGCTCGGCTGGATTTGACTACGTGTGACCTCCAACTTCGGTAGGTCATAACTCCTTCGTCTGAACTCCGTTTTGGGTGTTCTTAGACTCTATGGAAATCCCATTGCGTCAGGATTCTAGCCATCATTCGCTGCGGAGGGGACATTGGTGATCACAACATTCTGAATTCTATGTTTTATACCAAGCTGACGTTCAGTTTGCTTAGTTGTGTCGATGTATGGCCCGGGATATAACATGAAGCCATTGCATGGCATGTTGTAGGATCTTGTATTTGGTATGGTAGGGCTGTCTATGGGAGTCCATGAGGAGGCCATATGGTTTAGTTCAAAACATGGGACTAAAGGATAAAGGATTTCTATAACCGGTTTCACACAGTCCAAGACTGTGGTGGGTTGAGGTTTGAATTGGAAACTAAAAGTTTCTAGGTTTTATGGTTGTTTGATGTTGTATGGATGATTGGAACCAAACTGGTTCATGATTGTGAAGGGGCCGTGAGGTACCCGGTTGGATGGGTCAAGATGGTGACCTTATTGTGTGTGTGGCTTGACTGTCTTTATGGTATTGTGTGTTGTTGGTGTGATACGTTGGGCAGTTCAAGAGATGGAATTTGTTGGTTTGTGTGTGGCGGTAGGCTAATTTATGTTATTGCTATGTGTTAATGAATAACATGTTGATTGTGTATAAACTCCGTTAATATATGCATGCATAATATATTAACATGAATTATAATTGAAATGGCATGTGCATTTCATATGCCTTTGAGGAAACCTATAGTAATAGGTGTGAGCGCATGACATGAAAGAAAATGGAAAATGATTGTGAAAGGAATTTCAAGGGAAGATTTTCCGAATAATTGCCTTGGAAGTGGTCAACGAGTTTATCTCGGTACATTATATTTATTTCGGAAAATGATCCGACAATTCGCCTCGGAGGGTAGTCCGATATATTTACGAATCTCGATAGTAGTTTTGAGGAACAAAAGCTTTTGTTTTGAGAAAGCGATGTTTCTTTCACATTTGGCTTAGGCATGCGTGAGGGAAGTCGTGAGGGCTCGAGACATGGGAATGGGTGGGTCACTTTCTCATCCATGACATATAGACATTTGAGTAGGAATTTGCATGTTTTACTTAAATGTGTGGTGCGACCATTGCATGTGCACTTAGGTGGGGAGTAACCCGCATAGGAGATTATCACTACTGGGTTTTGCTCACCCCGTCGTGGGACCCCCCTTTCAGGTACATGAGAAGACGGCGCTCCTTCGAGACCGTGAGTACGTAGAAGGCCGGGTTGTGGCCTTGAGAATTATTTTTGTAAAATATATTAGAACAACCTAGTTTTAATATATTTTGGCATATAAAAGTGTAAAAGAGTTGTACATCAAACTCTTGTGAAATATCATTACAAATTGGTTAATTGTAAGAAAATTATACATAAATGGGTCTCCATATATGAGACAAATGAGTGTGATATCAGGATACGGAGTATTCACGGGGATTCAAATGAGTTGACGGTGGTGTGGGACCCCCCCGAGATAGGGCGTCACATGCGAGGCTCTCTTGCTAGTCCTAGCGGCTACAGCCGGTGCGACGAAACTCCTCCGCGGCCTTATCAACGCCGGACCGGGAGCGCCTCTTCACCGGTTGCTGATTGAGGAGGTAGCACTTCCTCCACTACCTTTCCAATCCACACCCCATTGCGGACAATGGCACACTTGGTTGGGGGGAGAGTTAGTGAAGGAAGTGATGTTTTTTTTATATATACTGTAGATATCAGTTTCTGTTACACTTTTCGAATCTACCGCATGTGTAAGCAAAGCCCATTTTGTTTGTTTAGTGGCTTGCTTTGTGCTTCTTTTGAGAAAATTTGTTTTTGAAAAAGCTAAAAGAATTTAGTGATATACAGCGATATACTTTTCGAATGAGTTCGAGTTTCTTAATTCATTTGCGACATTTTGCTAATTTTTTATGGTTTGCCTAGCACATAAGTTGAAAGTTGATGCGCGATGCCATTGATGCTAGATTAGTTCCATGCATGATTAAGTGGTTGGTCAGTTGAAGTCTCCCGATATTCAATCTTTTTCTTCCACCTTGAGCTAGCCACACACTGCGCACATCAGTTTTATTAATGGCGACAAATTTGCATAACTCCTTATCGTGCAAACCTACCACTAGTTTCGTGACCCATTTGTAAAGGTTATGGTTCCCTAGAAAGAATGATAAGAGTCTTGAAAGGAAAAAGAAAGAAAAGAAAAGAGAAGAGAAAAGTCGCGACGCTTGCCTTGAAACAGAGCACGGTCGAGGTTTATGGTGAAAGTCTTTAAAGCACAGTGCCACTAAACCAAGCTGGTTGGGAGCCATAGGCTTAGTGAATGTACACATGGGTGGATGGGTGATGGAGTTTAGAGTTGTAGGTGCTTGATTTTGATTCATTCGGATCAGGGGTGAAACACAGGGGAGTTAGTGGTGAAGATCCTCATGACTTGATGCCTAAGCCTTAGTTGGTTGGGAGTCATGGTGGACCCCAGTGCACGGACGGACTTTGGTGAGGTCGGTTCTCAGCATTTATCCTACAATACAAAGAAATATAAAATAAGAGTGGAGGCAGAATTATTTAGGTTGAGTGATGCTGAGACTTGCGTGCTTCCGGTTGGGGGGAGAGCAGTTTAGTAGATTATTGTTGAAAACTGATCACATAAACACTTAGATTTTGGTGGAAATTTCAGGTGGATTCCCTTGGGATGGATACTCTTCTGAAACTTAGTCCTGTATGGCATTTTTTCTCCCAAGATGGTTGTTGTCTGAGGTCTCAATCATTCACGCTAAGGGTGGGGCATTGCCCATCCATGCGCTTTTTTAAAAACACCATTCCTTTTGCATGAGCAAAGCACATGCGCTCTTCGCTTCTTTTGTCATTGCTAAGGGAATTTAGTAATGTGTAGGTTGGGGAAATTGATTAGTACCCAAATAGTCTTTGTTTTGAGGCACATTTATTCTTTGGTTTTGAGCACTTTTGTGTACTAATCTACTTAAATAACCCGATTGATACACTAAGGTCCCAAACTATGTAATCACGATTTGTGGATATTTTTGTAGTTTTACAAGTCGATTGTACCCATCTTCAAGATTTAATTCAAATCACGAAGAACTTGAGCCAAGCTGAAGTTTGCATGAACAAAGAAGATAGCGGTGGAGGCCCTAAATCTGAGGAGGAGTAGAAAATTGCGCAAAAGTTTCTGGTGTTGCGAACTTTTCGCGGGCTTCTGAGAAGTTGCGCATCTTTAAAAATTTTACGCATGCAATTTCGCGACATGCAAAATTTTCGCGATCTCCACATTTCTTTGTATTTACCACTTTTTGTGGCTTTTTACCAAAATCCCTTAATGTAATTTTTGTTCTTTCATACATTTATGTAAATTCCTTGACCTCGAGCAACATATAAGCTTAGTGACTATTGCCTTGAGGCTTTTTTTGATAGGATTGGTGCCAAAGCTTTCGGCTTTCCCGCCTCTACAACTTTCTTTCACTTTCTCTCCCTTTCTCTCGTATTTTCTCACACCTTAAACAACCCTTGAGAATGACAACTCAAGGGATGTAGCTAAACCCTCTCATCCTTGAAGAGGAGGTCCTTTGAGTAAAGAGTTTGAGGGTAAAGCATTGTCCTCCACCATTGTTACCCAGCCTTGACATTTATTACCGTTTATGTTTACGCACATTCACGGCCCAGGTTTGAATCCACATGATGTACTTTGAGTTGCGATTACTTGGCAAGCTTTAAAAAGGCTCGGTGGATATGACCCAGTAGATCCGCGATGCCAGCTTAGTTGCCATTTATTGGCTCCTACAGGTTAGATCTAGCGTCAGTTTTAACTGTTTCGAAACATTAATGGTCAATAAATGCCATATACTAGGAGAAACACTTTTAGGGTTCGGTTTTTATGGCTAAACGTAGATCCGGTTCGGGAAATGACTATAGGTAATCTTCCCCAACGCGAGGAAAAGGACCCGAGGACATTATATTTGCCTTAGAACCCTAAGCCCAGTAACCCGAAACTTCAAGGATTTCTTTTACACTTTATTTCTCTACAATTACGGTTTTTCAAGCCCATCCCCTCCTTGTTTTTTATAAGACACCCCCAATCCAAGTGGAAAAACCAATTTCACTCAGCTGTAACTCATATAGCATGAAGAAAACCCATCCACACAGGTTAGACCTTAGGCCACTATCTTTGCATTAGCTTAGCTACGACGGTGAATCTAGGATACAAATTTTGTTGATTAAATTTTCCTGTTGTGCCTTGAATCTGATAATGTGTTGAAAATTTGTCAAATTGAATTGAATGATATACACTTTGAACTTAGGAAGCAGTAAGAGCATATGAATAATAGAGAATGAGTGGTTAGATCATATAGAAGAAAATTTAGTTTCCTTATTTTCTAATGTTAATTATTTGCTACTTGAATTATTTTTTATACTTTATTTTCTTCTATTAATAACTTTCATTTTAGTAATTTTGGATTTCTTTTTATTACTTCAATTATTTAATAATGACTTCTTTATGAAAATTAATTTATTAAAAATATTTAATTTTATTAATTTTGTAAATTTTTATTTTATAAATTTTAAATTAAACCAAAAAAACAACATTTGACAACCATTAGCTTGGTTGCCTATACATTTAACTTGCGACTAATTTATTTTAATGACAACATGAATTTACATGCAACTACTTATTCTTTGTCAATAAATGAATAAAACTTGTGACCATTAAGTTTTCGTTGATGAAACTTATTAATAGTGATCACTCGATTTTCCTCGTAGAAACATTTAAACTTGCTTGAGCCATCACATTTCTTAAATTCAAACATATGAATACAACTACTTATTTTTCATCATGAAAAATAATTAACCAAACCATTTATTTTAGTTTGCAAAAATAACCCTTAATTTCATTTAGAAATATTGAAATTGAGTCCAAAATTTTCAACATGAAAAATTGTAGCCCGTGACCACTTGTTCTTAATCGTAGAAAGCGAAATTGTGTGTGTAAATTCATCGTAGAAGCGTTTCAAATTACAATCAAAATTCTCTACATAAAAACTAAAATTTGCGACCCACAGTTACTATTAATTGGTAGAAATAAAAATTAGCAACTAAGATGTTGGACACTGAAGTATGCATAGCGACTAATATCATTCATTACACAAACTAATTATTGTAATGAAAGTCAGCAGAATAGTCATAGAAAACATTTTCCGACAAACGATGCGACGACTTAACGAACAATATTTTTGTTCGCAATTATTATTCCGACCATAATTATTATTTTGGGATGAATAATGCTGATCCACCAGATAACTAATTTCTAGTAGTGAAATGAAGTGAGTGGTAATACTACTTTCGATCAAGGGAGAGAAAGCATTGAAGAATTTACTTTGTAAATTTAGGCTTTAGTTAGATTATTTGGTTTTCTATTAGCAAATTTGGACCCGTTGAATATTCTAGAAGTTACTCCTTCAATATATATATTTTAAAAGAAATTTAATTGATTCGAATAAATGATACATTACACTTAAACAAAGAGCCTAAGTACTAAAGCATTGAGGATGAGAAATTTCATTGATTCGAGAATAGTATACATTACATGTTTGACAGGAGAAACCAAAGGATTCTAAAAACATTATAGGATGACACAACATTCAAGTTAATATTATGAAAAGCATTTCGAGGCACATAATTGGTAGTCATAAGATATACAAGGCTACCTAAGATTCTTGATTTGATTAAGCATACTAAAGATCGGGAGGTGATACGATTGCTCTATCTAATCGAAATGACTTTAATAATACGTCTGAATTGCCCACATGAAAACCAACGAACAAATTAATGTCATATGATGACCTGACAACATGTCGCAACATGTCGGTGAAACAAAAAACACAAAGAACTAGTAAATCAAATGAAACCTCAAATCGATTAGAAGGAAACCATTTGTGTGAGAGAAAAACCATATCTAAGGGACAGACAATGGGAGGGGTGATTTCAAACGAAAAATAATCTCGTTTATAGCGATGATGAAAATAAAGAACAAAGAAATTAAAGTTCCCGGGGGATATATATATATATATATATATATATATATATATATATATATATATATATATATGCCTCTTCACTGCTATATATATATGTTTACACTAAAAATGATTTTTTTGGGGCCCAAATGGTGTTTGGATAATTGTCGACCTAAAGGGTAGTGGAATGGGCCAAATGGATATATCAAGCTAACCCGATTCGAAAGCCAAAGTCCATGATAATCGAAGCCCATGAGAAAGGGTCAAGGGAATTTATGGAATTTTGATTTGTCGAAGTAGCCGGTGCAGAATGGTGAGACTTTGTCACCAAGCAAGTGGAATGAGACTTTTTCTCCAACTCAAGTCATAAATGTGAGCAGTTATTGTTAGTGGATAAATGACTTAGAGAACAAGTTGTTAGTGGATAAATGACTTGAAGAACAAGGATTTAGTGGGTACGTGAGCAATTATTGGAGAAAGTGGGATGCGGTAATTATTCAAGAATGCCTATAAAAGGAAGATTCAACATCAGAGAAGAGACCAACAAATCAATCACCAACAACACTCAATAGAGCATTTCAGCATTTTCTCTTAGTTTCTACAAGTTCAACAACAATATTTCCAGATTTCTAGCTTATTTATTTCAAGTATTTTGTTTTTTAAAGCTTTCCATGCTTCATGATTCCATTTCTAGTAAGATTCTATAATGAAATTTGGTACTTTTTCATCTTGTTCATACATTTTTTTTCTCTCAGCTTTCAATACATTCCAATTTTCAAAGCATTTTTCACTTAGACTCTAGGGAACTGTCAAGGGAATTAGGGAATCCATTTTTCGCTTGAGTAGAAGTTCGATTCGGCATCGTTTCAGTTTGGAAATACTATAATTTCTGGCACGCCCGCGCATTCACCAATTCCTGTGATTTTGTATGTTCTAGACCAAAATCTAGCATCAATATATTTTTATGGCGCCAGTGGACACATCTTTGTGGAACATTGATACATCTTTTTGTTTTGTATGTTTAGTTATGCAAATTCCACGGTGGGACATGCAATTTGCTGAAGAATGCCACCAAAATTGAGTAAGACAACTATAGAATCTCCGAACTCAAGATCTAATGCTATAAAAGTAGCATAGGAAGGAAGAGTTCCAGCCTTGGTGGAACATATAGAGAACCTAATGAATTCTCAATGCAGCAATGGGAGATCCATCGAAGCAGCCCGATTGAACAGGAGTGGAAGGAAGAGGCGCAAGTAATGTGGACATGCCTATTCTTTTCTCTAATAATTCTAATGAATTTCATGCTTTCATGCAAGAATTAAAGATCCAACGATTGATCATGACTGCCAATATGGAAGAAATGAAGTAGCGATCTTAAGCCATTATGGAGAACTTTGTAGAAAAAGGGCAATCAAGGCACGAAGTTGCTTCTAAACCTGAAAGGAAATTTTCTAATGAACTCAGGGAACAGTATTCTAATAACCTCGGGGCGGGTTCTCTCTTACCTATGTAGGCGAGAGGTTATAGATACCTTCCTCCCCACAAGAGAGAGGAGGTACTGGAGAACATAGCGAGGAAGACTGTGCGGCTAGAACCCACATGACCCGCCCAGGATTTTTGCTGGACTAATCCAATTACACAACCTGAGAGTATGGTTTTCTTTTCAATGGAGCTGGGAGCGTCATCACCATACGGGAGTAAATGGCAATTGGGGACTACAAGTTCCTTAGGTTCTACAATAAGTTTCTCATCAGCCGTTTGTGCAACCAACAGCAGTGCCAAATTTGGGGGCAATTAAAGATGTGGTATAGGAATTATATGGGCCAGGCCTCAAGCAAATTGGCCGCCCAGAGTTCTACAAACCTTATCCAGAGATGATAGATAAAGAAAACCCCTACCCAAGGGGGTATAGGATCCCTGATTTCTCCTTATTCTTTGGAGAAGATGGCTAATCCACCCTGGAACATGTTGCTAGATTCACTATGCAATGTGGGGAGTTGGCTAACTATGAGAATTTCTATGATTTCAAGCTTAGACTGTTTCCTAACTCTTTGACAGGGGCAACATTCACTTCGTATACAACATTACCAAGGAACTCCACAAAGTTAGGAAGGAAATGGAAAGGTAGTTCCATACTTCAGTTCTTTAGGGTGAGCACGAAGTGTGCATCGCGAGCTATGCAAAGTGACGTGAAATGGGAGACCCGCGATTTGTTTATCTCCGTTTTCAGAAGATGAGAAACATATCTGAATCCATCTTCTAGAGTGATCGTGAAAATGACCCAAAGAGGAGTCTGGACATTGAGTTGATGAAAAAATCGAGGTAAGGAATTTAGAGATTTTTATGAAATTAAACTAAGGTAATAGTGACAAAGTATGAAGAGGCGCTCGGAAGAAAGCTACGGAGGAAGAAGGAATGTCCATGAACCTATTATTTAGAGGTGAACCGAGGAAGTACTTGATCGCGAGATCTATCACTAAAAGGGACATTCACTTATCATCTTTTGGTAGAAAAGACACCTGATGTGTGGAAGAAAGCACAAATTGTTGATACACAGGTCCAATATAATTTTGAGGTAGCGAAGACTGAGGAAATATTTGATTTCCTAGTGAAAGAAGAATTCATCACCTTCCCTAAAGACCATTGGATCCCTAACAAGGACGAACTAAGGGGAAAGGCTTACTGTAAGTACCACAATTCATGAAACCATACTACTAATGATTGTTAGGGTTTCAAAAATGTCCTCTGAACATGATCAACAAAGATCTCAAATTAGCTAACAAGAGCATGGCAATCGATGAGGATCATTTCCTGATGGCCTCGATGTTACTACTAGATTCGATCTAAGAGCATTGATAGAATCCAAGAAGGTGAGAAAACTCTCTCCAGGAAAGGTATGGGTCCCTAAATATTGTCTGGTTCGTGTTGATAAGTTGAAAAGAATGAAGTATAGGTTGTACAAATCTTCCATAGAATAAATTCGATGAGGATACATTAGGGAATAGAGTAGCATGATTCTCGAAAAACTTTCACCAAAAGGTAAGACGAATTCCCTAGAATAATTCATTCTTCCCAGAGAAAATGTTGTAGAAAGGCCCACTCCTCCATAGGGTAGGTTCATTTCCCCACAAGAGAATTATGCAAGCAGGTTTAGAGAATGTTCCTCAAGAAAAAGAGCTTTTTCCCCAAGGGGTAAGTTCACTCATCTAAATGGTAAGATTGTAGGGAAAGTCAATTCTCCAAGGAAAAAGGCAAGGGAAAGACATGTTTATCCCCTCATACCTATGTTTTCAAAAGGTAGACCTTTTTCTCCAAGGTTCATAATGAAGTTCACCAAGGACAACTTCACTTCTCCAAAAGGTAGATTATTTTCCTCAAAAGAGAAGATTGCAGACAACTTCACTTCTCCAAGGAATCTTGTATGAGAAAGACAAGTTTCTCCAGCCAGACCTGTTTTTCTAAGAGGTAAACCCATTTATCCAAGGAAGGAGGTTGCAGAGAAGGAAAAGCATGTGAGGTGTAATTATCCCTTTATGGTTTTTCCTCGACAAAGGTGGCATGTGGTACAACACAACCCCAAAGGCTGTCCAGGAACCAAAAGATGAGTATACAGAGACAAAGAGCGGCTGATAGAAGGCGACTCATTAATGTACCTGTGGAAATCTAAGAGAAAGATGCCATGGAATTAGAGAAATGACATGAAGAATGGTTCCTAGCTTGGAAAGCAAGCCTGGGAGGAAAGTTTATTGAGGATTTGAGTCAATGAGCAATGTAGATGAAGGATGGACTGGAGGCCTTAATGATAGATGAAATCCCTATTTTAAAATTGTTCTAATGTTTAACATTTCCAACTATTTTCAAGTCAAAAGACAGTAGAAGATGTAGAGAGGTAGAAGGGAAGCACCCTAACATAAAGAAAGATGTGGGCCACAGTGAAGTTACCATAGAATCCTCTGAAGAATGCAGACCTCAAAAGGTGATACTTAAGAAACCCTTTGTGGAAATGACGAGGCATATAAAGCCTTTGTACGTAAGAGCCCATCTCAATGGATGACCGGTATCCAAGGTATTGATAGATACGGATCAAGCAGTAAATGTAATGCCATTGAGAATGTCGAGAATAAGATAATAATGATCTGATAGAAAGAGAGGTGGTTGTGTCTTCCTTTACTAGAGAAGTATTGAAGACCCTGGGGATATTACCTATAGATATCACCATTGGCAACAAAACTCCGCACTACTTCTCCGCCTTAGATAGACTCCCACCGCAAATTACGTCTATTTATCAAGGAGGGACTGATCTGTGCCAACTAGTGTGTGTCAGCTCCTCTCTTCATCGGCTTTTACAATTTTGGAAAGGTAATATGAAGTGGTATGCGCATAAGCAACCCTTCATTGTAACTACAGGCTCTATGGATGCCAGGTATTATGATCAAGAATTTAGTCCTATCAAGTTCTGTGACGCCCCAAATCCCGGGTGTCCACACCACCCACAACCCTCATGCACATCTACCTCATCAAGGAGACATGTACATGAGTAAAACAGGCCACTTGGGGGCCCATACATCAATACTCATCAAGAATACATCAACTATATAACAATAGTTCGAGAGTTATTGAAGCACATTCTTAACCAAAACATATCAAAATCTGTAGTTTTAATACATGTTATACCAAATGAATACCAAAGCCATAATCCGGCTTTCTTTTTCTAAAATGCGGCTCTAGTGAGAGCTCGCCCTCCCAGACACTCTCGCACCCAAAATAATGATCCCTCGACAGGGTGAGCAAAGCCCAGTAGTGATAATTTCCTACATGTGTTACTCTCACCAAAGTGCACATGTCATGGCAAACAAACACACTCAAGCAAACACATGATCCTACTTGAATGTCTACATGCCCAATCCCATGTCTCGAGTCCTCACCGACCTCACACATGCCTAAGCTAAATGCGAAAGAAAATACGGGGGCTAAACAAAGATTTTTGTTTGAAACACACTACCGAAGTTTCTGCAAATATATGGACTACCCTCCAGGCGACCATAGATAATTTTTCGAAAAGTCATGGGTCCGCCTCCGAGATGAACTGTTGGACCACTCTCCAAGGCAATTCTTCGGAAAATCTTCCTTGAAATTTCTTTCACAATATTTTTCACTTTTCTTTTCATTTTCGTGTCATGCACTCACACCTATTGTTCTAGATTCCTAAGACATGTGGAATGCATTATGCCATTTCCAAACAATTGATGCTAATATATTTTACATGTATATATTAACTAAATTAATTCACGCAATTCATGTTATTCAATTCATAATCAATAACACCAAAATTAGCTCACATGGGCTAATAACAATCCAAGAAATTCATTTTGAATTACCCAACAACACAAAATCATACAACATATCACGTGAACAAAGGGAAACCCTGCCCAAGACTGCTCACTACGTACACAAGTAGGGGATTTTCTCCACTGGTTCAAAGATTTTGAGATAACACTCCGCCTTCCGTGCCTCAACAAACTAATATCCATAAAATGGCTCTTAGCCAAAGAATAAACCAAGTAGGAAAAGATCCCTACCTCTTGGAGTTGTCGGAACTCCACAAAATTGGTGCCCACGCATAGCCCTTACAGCGTAGATCGACTTTGCTTTATGCTCCATCGAGAACCGACGGTCCGAAAGCCGGGAAATCTAGAGAGAAGTATCCCTTTCTCTCTCTAAAACTGAAATCCACACCTCATTGCACGATTTCTTCCAATTTGGAGAAGATGAAGACTATTTCTTTTTGTCTTATTCATTTAAACTTTTCAAAATTTCCATCCTTGTCCCTTCATTTTGATTTTTGACACATGGCTTAATCTAAGTCATTCATCTCCATCATCTCACTAATCATGCAACATGTGTCACATGGGTACATGTAGTAGGCGACTTTTGTCACATCACATGTCTTTCACAGCATCCTTACAGACTCGACACCCTGCCTCGAAACGTGAAATTCCGATTGTCCCTAATTCGACGAAATTTGATCGTGGCAACTAGATTTCACAGACTATCTCCAACAAAGGAAGTCCTGCTTTCATCATCCGGGAGATTTAGAAAATTTGATTTCGACCAAATTACCATTTTACCTTTTTTCATAAAATTAGAATTTTCTGGGTTTACATTCTCTCCTTAAGAATTTCATTCCGAAATTTCAGACAATCACAACGAATCACATGCATATGCAACGTGCACTATGCCATGTATGTAAACTAGTCATTTAAGTATTAAACGACTAAACCACGTACCTTCATCCCTAAACAAGAAGGGATAGGTGCCCGCACAGCTAGAAAATGTGTCGATTTCGTGAGCCGGTCCACTATCACCCATACCGCATCATGTCCTTGTTGTGTCCGTGGCAAGTGGGTCACAAAATCCATCATGACGTGCTCCCAATTCCAATCAACCACCTCCAATGGTCGGCGAGTCTCTACCGGCTTCTAAGGCTCACTTTAACTTGTCGACATGAGACATCGGCCGAACAAAGTCCCCTACGTGTCTCTGGTTCATTTAGTAATACCGACGACGAAGATCATGGTACATCTTGCGCCACCTAGATGTACGAAAAATCGAGCAGTTGAAACTCCCGAGAATCTCCTCTCTCTCAAATCGGGTCAACCGGGGAACCACTACCCGTCCTCTCTATACCAAGACTAATATCTCGCATGGATGGTCCAAATTTCGCCACCAGACTGGCCGCACTCGGGTCCCCGGGCGGACACTATCTCCCGCTTCCGTCCCTGGGACTCGATCACTCGCTTCAAAAGATACTAGCTACTAAACTCCCTAACGCACTTCTGAAGCCTCGCTCGCCAGATCAGAACCCAACCGGTCCCACGCCCTCGAAAGACCATTATCTCTGTGAAGGCTATATCACGCAACGCTCCCGACTTCCGACTCTAGCCGAGATCGGGGCCACCACATTTGCCTTACCAGGTGGTAATGCAAAGTGAAGTCATAATCCTCTAGCAACTCCATCCATCTCATGCGCTTCATATTAAGGTCTTCAAGCACGTGAAAATATATACTGTGACTTTTCAGGGCTCGAGTACATCTCAACACTTCGCTAACAACAAAGTGGGCGCCAGATCTTCAAGGCGAAGACTACTACGCCTCAACTCCATTTCATGGGGTAATTCGCCATGATTCTTCAACCGATGTGGGAACCAGGTTACCACCCTCCCAGATCGTGGTTAAACACATCCTAGCCCCGCCTCGAGGCATCACAATACACCGTGGTACCCCCGTCCCCCGTCCCGACTATCAAGATAGGAGCAGTGAGTGTTCCTCTTTCAACTCCCGGAATGCCTCCTCGCATCGGGTCATTCCAACAACCGACGACATTTCTGGGTCAATCTCACATAAGCCGCTTAACTCCGAGAAACCCTCAATGAATCTCCCAGGAGTACCCACCAATCTTAAGAAACTACGTATCTAAGACCGACTTCCTCGCCTCCCAACTCATCACCGGCCTCGACCTTCTCGGGTATACTAACACGCCCTCGATGCCGACACCACGGTCCTAAAATCTCACCTCGTTAGCCAAAACTCAGACTTATCGAACTTGCATACAAATGATGGTCTCTCAACAATCAAACAATCCTCAAGTGATACTCATGCCCTCTCTCGTTTGGAAATAGATCAAGATGTCATCCATGAAACCACTACAACCGGATCCAGTCAGGTTAGAATACCCTATGCATGAGGTCCATGAATTGCTGGCGCATTCATCAATCCAAAGGGCATCACTGTAAACTCAAAGTACCGCATCGCTGGCCCCGAATGCTGTCTTGGGATATCTGCCTCCTAACCCTCACCGATGGAAAATCAGCTGCAGTTATTCATCTCGAGTAGACTCTCACGCCTCCTCCTCTAACCGACCAAACAAATCGGGCCAACTTCTGCGAATGGGTAATGATTCTTGATCGTATCCCTATTCAACTGTCGGTAGTCAATGCACAGTCGAAGGGTCCTGTCTTTCTTCTTTGCAAATAAAACCAGAGCGCCCCATGGTGAAGTGCCTTGCGATCGAACTCTCGTCCAAAGAGGGCTCCTATACCTGACTTCTAAGTTCTGTAACTCAACTGGTGCCATCCTATGCAGAGTCATAGAGATGGGCGAAGTACCAAGGTGTAACTCGATACCAAAGTCTACAACCTCGCCCAAGGCAATCCCTAAGAGTTCATCCGAAAAACATCCTCACTCAGACTACTGAGGGTGCATCTAGCGCCGATCTCACTGCCCCTTTCAGTAAGGCCATAGCCAACCCGCTCAACCGTCCATGACATCTAGGACTCGTACACCTGGGTCTCGGGGGGGCAAAACATCATGCCTGCCCCCGAAATACAACATAAGTACCGTCCCGCGCATAGGCAAAAACCCCTCCTACGCTCACAATCGATGAGACGAATATGTGTTATCACCCAATCCATCCCCGCTGTGATGACGTCAACTCGACATGTCCATGACCCTCAGTCCACTTATGAGAATCCCCGAGACCTCTAACTCAGAACTACCGACATATCATCCCTATCCTCACCCTAATCCCTAAGCGGAGAACTCACATACAAGGGCCTCCAAGTCCTCAACCTCTAAGCCCAACTCTATCACCACTGATGCAAAGAATGAATGAATGCATGCACCGTAATCAACAATAACACTCTGCCCATAGGCTAGATAGCAAAACTTACCTATATAACTCGGGCCGATGGTCGACTCACCCAAGGCGCGACATGCAGATGATGCCCTCGAACCCCGATGTCTCGCCTGCGGCCTGCCCTCGCTCGCCCCATAGTCTCAATTCCTCTCGCTTTGCTCAGGTAATGTATGTGCCCGTAAAGACCCTAGGACTCGAAACCGGTTCCTCCGGGGCCTGCACTTCAAGTCAGGAGGAATATACTCGTGATCCCTCTCCCCGTCCCATCAATAATCGGGATCACACACCTCAAACCCCGATCTCCCGGGCTCTCTGGGGCAATCCTCCTCATATGTCCGAGCCGTTGGCAATGGTAGCACACCATCCGCCCTGTACCGGCTGAAACCCCGATCTATCCCCTGCCTGGGATGGTCGCGCCCGAACCCACGTGAACTGTGAAGCCCCCGGCTTCTTTCCTAAACTCGGGAAGCTAAGACCGACTCTCCTTCCTCTTGCTACTAACACTCTTTATCCCGAGTGGTCCGAGCATCTCTCGATCTTTCTCTATGGTCGTGGTGAATCCCAACCATAGAGTTCATGTCTCAGAGAGGCGAAGGCTTCACAATCCTACCTCAAATGGACAACTTCACTCCATTCTCAAACCTCCCGACCTCGCCAGTCTCAGGGGCTACATAACGGCAAGAAACGTAGCTAACCCACACCCAGCCACATACTCAATCATAGTCATAGTCCTCTCGTCAGCCTCTGTGTGAACTCCTAAGCCTCATGGACGAGCAATGTCCGAAATACTTGCCCATGAAACAGCCTCCCCGAACTCGCCCATGTCATCAGCTTCTAGGATCTCTAGAGGTCTCGCCAGTTCCACCATACTTGGGCCTCACCCTCTAACTGGAATGCAACTAGTCTGATCCTGGTCGTATCAGAGGCAATCTCCATAGCCTCCAATACCTTCTCAACCTCCGTATGAACTCAATGGTCTCGCCACCATAGATCTCCTCCCCGAATATAGGAGGATGACGCTCCCCGAACTCCTGTGAGGTTACTCGAACCTCCCCGGGTTACCTCCGCCGCACCCGTGCAATGGCAAAGATCCGCAATCCTACAAATTTCACAAAGAAAGGCCTCACTGTTAACATCGTGGTGTTACTAGCACCTCGTGGACGACCTCATGCCTCACCGACTAGCCATCACACATGTCAAATGGCAAGTTAAGTTCTAATGCAAGATTCTAAGGTAAACACAACCTCAAGACACTATTTACATACCGAAAAATTTATTCCATAATAACCCATGCATCTTACAGGTAATGCAAGATAATAAGTTCATATATTAAATCATATTCAACAAAATATTTTATTTTATTTTATTTTTTCCATTTTTACACACCGGTAAACCCGTAAAAACATTTCCTCCTCAACACATTTATTTGGTCTTACCGATTTCCTCAACATTTTTTTCCCTATGTGCTATCTTAATTAAGCACACAAATCACACAACATACACAACAATTCATGTTATACACACCATTCATAAAAATGCATAATGGATGCATGATCTAACTCGTTTCCCATCGAGTCCTAGGATTTCGTATACCTAAGCTCTGATACCAAGCTGTGACGCCCCAAATCCCGGTGTCTCGTTGACCACCCGTCAACTTGCGGAATATCTGTGTCTCATATCATGAGACATGTACATGAGTAAAAACGGCCACTTGGGCCTATACATCAATACTCATCAAGAATACATCAACTATATAACAATAGTTCGAGAGTTATTACATTGTTTCTTAACCAAAACACATATATCAAAATTTAGAGTTTTAATACATGTTATACAAAAATGAATACCCAAAGCAAATAATCCTATTTCTAAAACGCAGCCTCTAGTGAGTGTCGTCCTCCTGTACACTCCCTGTACCTAAAATAATGATCCCTCGACAGGGTGAGCAATGCCCAGTAGTGATAATTTCCCGCATGGGTTACTCCCCACCTAAGTGCACATGTCATGGCAAACAAACACACTCAGGCAAATACATGATCCTACTTGAATGTCTACATGCCTAATCCCATGTCTCGAGTCCTCACCGACTCCCTCACACATGCCTAAGCCAAATGCGAGCAAAATGCAATTTCAAAATAAAGATTTTTGTTCTCAAAGCACACTACCGAGTTTCTTAAATATATCGACTACCCTTCGAGGCGAATTGCCGGATAATTTTCGAACTCATGGGTTCGCTCCGAGATGAACCGTTGACCACTCTCCAAGGCAATTCTCCTTCAGAAAATCTCTGAAATTTCTTTCACAAACCATTTTCACTTTCTTTTCATTTTCATACGCACTCACACTTATTGTTCTAGGTGCCCTTTAAGTGCATATGGAATGCATTATGCCATTTCCAAACAATCACGCTTAATATATTTTACATGTATAAGATCAACAAATTAATTCACACAACTCATGTTATTCAATTCACAATCAATAACACCAAAATTAGCTCACATGGGCTAATAACAATCCAAGCACCATTTGAATTACCCAACAACACAAAATCACACAGCATATCACGTGAACAGTGAAACCCTCGGGTCAACACTGTTCACGACCACATAAGTAGGGATTTTCTCCACTCGGTTTTGAGACAGATAACACGGCCTTCCAGGCCTCAACAAATCCTCATCCATAAAATGGCTCTTAGCCAAAGAATAAACCAAGTAGGAAAAGATCCCTACCTCTTGGAGTTGTCAGAACTTCACAAAATCTATGTCTAATGCATAGACCTTGCAAATAGAGATTCACTTTGTAGGCTTCTTGTCTCCGCGAGAACCGATGGTCCGAAAGCCGGGAAATCTAGAGAGAAGTATCCTTTTTTCTCTCTAAAACTGAAATCCACACCTCACTGCACAATTTCTTCCAATTTGGAGAAGATGAAGACTATTTCTTTTTGTCTTATTCATTTAAACTTTTCAAAATTTCCATTCTTGTCCCTTCATTTTGATTTTTGACATGGCTTAACGGCTATTCATCTCCATCATCTCACTAATCATTCAACCTGTGTCACATGAGTACATGTAGTAGGTGACTTTTTTTACATCACATGTCTTTCACAAGACGACATATGGCACCCGACACCCGGTGCCTTGAAAAACGTGAAATTCCGACTATCTTGGAATTCGACGTGGTAGCTTGATTTCGTGAGACGATTCCAACAGTGAAGTCCGTTTCGTCATTCGAGATTTAGAAAAATTTTGGATTTTGACCGAAATTACCATTTCTTATTACTTTTAAAAATTAAATTTTCTAAGCTTTACAAGTTGCTATAAGGAAAGATGAGATCCTAAGAAAATCATGCATGGACTCAAAGGTTTTTGTGGAAATCCGAAAGGAGGCAGCCAAACTCCTAAAGGTGACTATAATCGTGCCTTATAGGCCAATGAGTGGCCTAATCATCAAGGAGATCGATGATGACTGATTACTCTCAAGAAGAAGGGTCAGGAGCGCTAACTTCCATATTCAAAATGAAAGTGCAAAGAACTGTGGGAAAGTTGGATTGAAAAGGGCACCTCCATAATACTTGTGAGATGATTTTTGAAAAGGATGCATATGAAGAATATGAAGAAATACAGATGGAGGATTTGGAGTAAGCCGCTCCTAAGTTCAAAGACACGCATCCTCAAGTACACGACCCTGTGGAGGAAGTGAACCTTGGCACTGTGGAAGAGCCAAGGATTACTTATATTAGTTCCTTGCTACCTTCTGACTTCAAAGAAGGGATTATTGCAACACTACAGGAATTCAAAGACTGCTTTGCTAGGACTTATAACAAGATGCCAGGATTGGACAGAAGCTTGGTAGAATACCGCTTTCCTATCAAGCCAGAATTTCACCCCTTTCAGCAACCACCTAGAAGAATGTCCAAGGAGGTAGAGCTGAAGGTGAAAGAGGAGATTGAGAAGCTTTTGAAGGCTAAATTCATGAAGCCTACAAGGTATGTGCAGTGGTTAGCAAATATTGTCCTTGTAATGAAAAAAAATGGGAAACTTAGAGTTTGTGTAGACTTTAGGGATTTAAATGTTGCCACTTCTAAAGAAATGTATGTAATGCCTATTGTTGATATGTTAGTTGATTCTAATGCAAATAGTGAATTATTATCCTTCATGGACTATTCGGGTATAATCAAATCCTAATAGTCGTTGATGATATACTCCAAGACCGTCTTCCGATGACCTGGTTCCTTAGGAAAGTTTGAATGGATGGTCATGTCTTTTGGTTTGAAGAATGCTAGTGCAACTTACCAAAGGGCTATGAATTCCATCTTTCATGATATGTTAGGCCACCACATGAAGATTTATATCAATGATATTGTGGTTAAATCTAAGAAGGTCACAAAACATGTGAATCATTTAAGAAAAGTTTTGAAACATTTAGACTTCATCAACCGAAACTCAATCCACTAAAATATGATTTTTGAGTCTGCCGTAAATTTCTAAGGTTTCTGGGCTTCACCAAAGAGGAGGGAAGTCGCATCAAAATAAAGCCAAGGTCTCAAAATAAGAAAGAACTTCAAAGTCCCTACAGAATTGAACCATTTCTCTAAAGAGGTTCATCTCAATCTAGCAGTGGAAGACTCAAGGCATTCTCCGACCTAACTGTCGAAAGAAATGGAAGAGTTTAAATGGGAGAAACAAGACCAGATAGGTTTTGATGGAATCAAAGGTTACCTTTCTAAACCCCATGTTTTAATGCTACCATTGATGATCAATCCACTAAACTTCTATCTATCGCCTGCAAAAGAGTCTATAGGATGCCTTCTGGCACAAAATAATGCTGAAGGCCATGAGCAGGCTGTTTACTATTTGAGTATAGTCCTAAATTCAACAGAGACAAGGTATACACCCATTGAGAAGTTATGTTTGGCCTTATACTTTGCATATACAAAATTGAGACATTACTTGATCAAGTCTCAAGTATATGTGGTCTCCCAAACCGACTTGATGAAATACATGCTAACCCAACCCTTAATCACTAGACGAATCGGAAAATGGTCCCCTACTTTGTCAGGGTTTACCTTAGTCTATTTTCCACAAAAATCAGTCAAGGGCCAAGCCAGCAACTTTCTTGTTGATCATCCTTCATTATAAAATCCAACTAGAAAAGGATGTGTGGGATAGGGATATAAGAAGTAGAAAGGCTACCATGGATTCTGTTTTGATGGCTCTAGCACTAAGAAATTTGTCGGAGCCGATAGTAATCATTTCACCAAAAGGGATAAAGAATACCCTATATTTCAATTTGGCCTTCAAGTGTACCAACAATCAAGCTGAATATGAGGCTTTAGTGATCGGCTTGGAGATCTTGATAAAACTTGGAGCACAAGAGGTACACATTATTGGGGACTCTCAATTAGTACTTCGGCAGCTAACAGGGGAATATAAATGTGATAGCTTATTGTTGGCTCCTTATTATACTCAATTGTTATATTCTTTTCATTCTATGGATTTTGAATATGTGCCTAGGGAATCTAATTGGGAGGCAGATGAGCTAGCACAAATAGCCTTAGAGTGAAGATGAATGAAGAATTGACTCATGCTAATTGTGGATAGGAAAGAAGAATCACCCCTTAATTTATGAAAGGAGAATTAGATTAGAAGTCAGCATTAGCAGATGCAAATGTCAGAGGGAGATTAGAGAATTAAGATCAGAGTGTTTAGAAACCTCAATAGGTGTGTTCCCATGGGGTGAAAGCTCAATCACGTGCAACTCGGGTCCCAATGGAAGGGGAGTTGTACAAAAAAAGGCTTGATGGGTTACTACCGCATGCCTATCCTTCCCGTGACAAGAGCGGGAAGTGACGGCAAGTTCATGAAGGGGTTAGTGGAGCTCATCAAGTCAGGATAAAAATGCGATGGCTGATTATGAAACATGGATATTTCTAGCCAACCATCCTAAGTGATTGCATCAATTAGTCCAAGGGTTTCCATCAGTGTCAAAAATATGGCACCATACAGAGGATACCTACTATGAAACTCTACTCAATTGTGAAATCGTGGCCTTTCAGAGGATGGGTCATGAACTTAATTGGGAAAATTTACCCAACTTCATCAAAGGGACACAACTTCATCTTAGTTGCTACAGACTACTTCACCAAATGGGTAGAGGCAGTACCCTGTTAAGACCATATGATATACACAAACTTTTTCCACTATTACCAAAGACTAACTAGAATCTCCCGCAACGGCGCCAAAAACTTGTTAAAACCAAATATAACTTGTATGCTCATAAGAAGAATTGTTTTGTCATTGAACTCATTTAAAGATTTAGTTTAGTCTTAAAAACTGCAAGTGCATAGGTCGTACAAGTAATAAAGTGGATCTATAAGTCCGAATATTGTTCCCACAGAGATTGAAAAGAATTTAAACTTCAACTACCCCAACTACTCAAGTTCTACTATTTGAACTCATTTCGTGAGTAGATTTAGTAACCTATGTAGAATTTTAACTGAATCCTACATCTAAAATAAAGGAAAAAAAATTAAATTCTAAATATAAACTGACTAAACCAGATTATTGTTGGAAATAAACACTGGGATTTCACTAATGTGAAATTGTCAATTCCTGCATCCTAATCTCATTCTATTTTCCCTAAGTTGGAATCTGAATTTGTCAAGAGGCAAGGTAGTATAGCCTGATTCCTCCTCTAACCATACTTTTCATCGATGTAGGTTCATGTTCATTTCTCAAACATCATTCTAATTAATTACTTGTAATTGTGGAATTCTATAAGATCTAAGTATTTTTCTTTTCCAATACTTCATACCCATTTCTTATCACTGCAGATTTCTTGCTTCCCAAGACAGGGCAATTTGCTAGATTTCTACAAAATGAATGGTGTCTCATCCTTAAAATTTGAAAGAGTTTTCCCTTTCTTTGATTAGATCTCAACTAACACATGATTAAGATCATTCCTTCAGGCCAAGGAGAGATCTCTAATTGATTAAATTGATATATCACTCAACCCTTCTCAAACCATGAGCAAACTGAGGATTTATCGAAGTGACTTTTCAGAGCTCATTAGTTCATCAATATTAGTCTAGCAGACCCCCAAGTAACTGATCTATGCTCTCAGGAATCTCCATCTCTCGTGGCCACTCGGGAGGGCCTCCCCGAAATCACAATTTTGACAATAGTCCTTTCATGGGTATAAGCTACTAAAATTGGGAATAATTAATATCAAGAACAACACCATTAAATTAAATTCAACATTCAACTCAAGAAATTTTCTTCTCATTGTGTAGAAAATACCATAACTAACATCGTGATCTTCCCATTAAGTCAGAACAAACTGATTTACAAAGTGGTATATCAAATACCGATCAAAGAAAATTCAACTACATGCAATCAATCAAGAAATGATTTCTAGCTTTTGTTCGAGTTCATTGACCAAAACAGAATCGTAGAAATGATTTTCAACATTAAATTAACTTCCAAAACTTCGAACAATTCTATCGCTTCAAATCCAGAGAAAAGAGTCAAAACCATTCTAAAGCTAATCTAAGGTAAAGAAAAGAAAATAAAAAATAAAATAAAATAAAAATATAATACAAAAAGAGTCCTTAGCTCCTCACTCGCCTGCTCGTTAACTCCGACCCGCCTGGCTTTCCTTTAGTCGCTTCTATTATAGGAGCCCTAAAGCCTGGGGCCCTAAATTTAGGTTATGTGTGAATCCCTAAGCATTTCGCCCGGATTACTTCTCTATCGCGACTCAGAAGGTGTCACGAACAGTTTGTGCTTTGCATACAGCCTGCTGTAGGATGTAGTCGTCTGTCGCACTTGAAGGTCTTGCGGCTCTTCTTGTTTCACCATGACAACGTATTGTCATACATGCCTTCTTCCTTCGAAGATGAAAACTCCGGTCACATAGAGCTCCCTTTGTCGCGATAATATTTGTGTATTCTTAAACGCTTATGTCGCAACATCGATAATCATGTTACAACACAATTCTCGGAAGGTCGCTTACAGGCCGTGTCGACCAAGTTTTCATGCTTTAATAACATCTCTCGCTCAGCAGGCCGCAATTAATCGCTCTTATATTTTCGCATTTGGCCACAATCTAGAAAAGTCCGCTTGCAATAGAGGCCAGCCACTAAGCTTGACTTCTGTTGCAGCTTAGTTCTGATGTTGGCATGACTCTCGTGCTGTCAACATTTACCAGGTCGCGACCCGCCTTCATGTCGCGACAAGACTCTTCCGTGTTTAGCTTACTCGTGCTGTAGCGACCCAGTTTGTTATGTCGCGACATGACTTCTTTGCATTTTTTTTGAAACCTCTCGTCGCAATCTAGTTGTGTCGCCAAAGCGACTCGCTTTCTTGTTCATCTTATTTCTATGTTGCGACATTAAGATCCATGTCGCGACATACAGACTGCCCCTCAACTCGCGATAGCTGGGTAACGCCGGGGTTCCTTTGTCGCGACCGTGCCAGCTTCAACAAGTAAGCCATTTGTCATGAGATAAATTTTTCTTGTCAAGTGATCGAGTTTCTTCTTCGCTCTTTTCCTGGTCTCTAAACTTCAGCCTCCATGTTGCAAGAGTTAGTGTCATGACAAAGTAGATTTTGTCGTGACATAGATTCTACCTTCTGGTCTTTCATTATGTTGCAACAAAACTAATCTTTGTCTCAGCTGGCTTCTTCCCATTTCCTGTCGCGACCTACTGTCTTTTGTCGTGACATGGCTCATCCGCCAATTTCTAGATTTTGTGTTGCAACACATAAAATATTGTTGTGACATAGTTTTCTGTTTACTCATTAGATGTTTGTTAAGACCTAGAAAGTTCGCGCAACAAAGACTGGCTTCGTAATTGCTATTTTTCACTGAAATCTCTATTTTGCATTAACTTGCAAAACACTAAGTTTGTAATTATTCAATAAATTTTGACATTAAAACATATCTCGAAACACTAAAAAAAGACAAAAATGGATAAAAAATAGATGATTTAAGACTCATCATACCCCTTAAAGAAATGAGTATAAGGGGATGTGATCTAATTCATCAAGGAATAGGATCATTCATAGGTTTAGAATTCTCAATCCATTACAATCCACCATGTTCATCGATGAGATGACTTATTTTGCGAAGGACTATGACATTAAACTCATCATATCTACTCCCTTTTATGCTCAAGAAAATGGGCAGATAGAAGCTTCTAATAAGGTGTTGATAAACATCCTAGAGAAGATGCTAGAGGACAATCCTAGAGATTAGCACTGAATTTTATCTGAGACCTTATGGACTTATAGAACTTCTAAAAGAGATTCTACAAGGATAAGTCCTTACTCTAACATATGTAAGATAAGAAAGCCCAAATGGAGAAGTGTAATCTTCAAGGAGTATCCAAACATAACGGCCTTAATCCTCAAGAATACAAAGTGGAGGCCCACATGATGAACCTGAGGCATTGACAGGAAAAGATTACAAGTGCTTGACCACATCATGATCCAGAAAAAGAAGGTGGCTAGGGCCTATAACAAGCGAGTCAGAAGAAAGAATTTTGAAGAAGGAGAGCTCGTTTGGAAGGTGGTGTTGCCCATCGGTGCTAAAGACAGAGAATTGGGGAAATGCTCTCCTAACTGGGAGGGACCATTCAAGGTTCACCGTTCGTCTCGTAAATGCCTACTTCGCCATCAAGCCTTAAAGGAGAACCACACAAAAGGTTCATCAATGGGAAGTACCTCAAGAAATACTTTCCCACAATGTGGGAAATGCTGGATACTGCCAAGAAAAACTAAGATGGGGAATGAAGGAATAACAAGCAAAAATAGGTCTCATTTACCATTTTGTATTGGGGAAACTATTCTTAGTAGTTACTTTGGGTGATAAAGTAGGCTATTTTGGCTACTCACTACTCAAACTTTTTGTATTCCTCAATGTCATACTTGTTATACCTCGCTGTTTTATGAATAACAAAGAGGGTCCCATGACCACTTTAAACCCTAGGGAAGTAGATACATATCTTTGATTAGAAGGTTAAAGCGGGCTTTTTATGACCTTTATTGATCCTAAATAAAGGTTTTTCCCCAAGAATGGGCTTGTTGTATTATCAATTCTCCAAAGGTGGGTTCCTTAACCATTTTAAAACTGGAGAAATATGGGATGACTTACTGATAAAGTGGCTTCTTCAACATCGCATTCATCGTCACATTGATTTCTCCAAGGGTGTTCTTGTTCCTCTCTAGATAGGCCTAAGATTATTAAGGTCATTAGAGAAATAGATATGAATTGCAGTTCCAAGCATAGGATTTGAGCTAATGAAGTTGGCCTCAATACTTCGCTCAAAAGCACAAACTTCTTCAAGATTCCATAATAATTCCTCAAGGAAGACTTCTTGATCACATCAAGATTAGGAATAGATTAAAATATCTGAGTGAAAAGGGTAGGCCTCTAGGGCCACTAGATACACATTTTCCCAAACAGAGCACCTAGACAAGTTCAGGAGAGGGTATCATAATCATCCTTGAAGAAATAAGCCCTTATGATGAATTGTGAGTAAAGGAAAGTAGGCACATAACAACTATACATTCAAATGCAAGATTTCACAAAAGAATTTGATCTGAGCAATATTACACCAAGTGACGTGTTATTCCTCTAGTGTAAATGGAAAAAATAAAGCTAAGAAGAAGTCTCGAGAGTTTGCTACTACGAAGAGGTTAGAAGCCACAAGAAGGTTGTTGCCACCGCTGAAAAGGAAGTCGATGAAAATACCATTCTAAGGTTCGTCATAGCTGAAGAAGCCCTTCACAAGCAAAGAACGAGGTTCACTATGATGAAGGATATCGCTCACCACAAGAAAGGAAAAAATACAACACAAATTTCGAGTTCACCACAAAGGGAAGACTATTGTTTGTCAATAAAAGAGAACATATGTCTTTATCCTAGTTTTAAATCAAACCAAACTTAGCAATGGGGCTTTCAAGCATGCAAGTTTTTCCCTAACACACAACAGTCAATATATACATTCAAAAATAAATAGTAGGCTTTTAGCCACTATTTCATCAATTTCTCCATAGCAGTACCTGATAGACGTAGTATATCATACACACGCAAGCACACTTCCAAAAGTAGGCCTAGAGCCACCTTGGTCCACTAATGCAATGTTATGGTCAGATCAAGACGTGCAAGCAAGTGTTATGAATCCACAAACAATACACACAAGTTCACCACATCCAAAGGTAGGCCTAGAGCTACCTTGGTCCACTAATGCAATGTTATGCTTGTGAGTGCTTGCAATGTCAAGTGAATTTCCATCAACAATCTAAGCACAAAAAAAAAAAAAAAAAATCAAGTATCTCAAGAGCAAGTCCTCAAGCAATGGTCGGCTTTTGGCCACCTAGCAAAAAGAGATAAACTAGCATGACCCAACCTATATTCTCTAAGGCAATATCTTCAAGTTTATCAAATAAAGCCTCGGCTACTCTTCTCATGCTTTTGTTAAGAGACTCCAGACGAAAATATCAAATGAGCTGAGAGACCAAGATCTACATATAAAGAAGGAAAGCTTCGATAAAGCTTTGGTAAGAACCAAACTCAGTTTTAATTTTTTAAAGACTTTTTCATTGAAGAACAAGGGTTTTAGAGTTCTAAAGAAACGAAAAAGGGTCTTTCCTAATTTTTCAAAGATTTTTTCGTTGGAGAACAAGGGTTTTAAAGTTCTAAACAACGAAAAAGAGAGTCTTTCTTAGTTTTTTAAAGACTTTTTCGTTAAAGAACAAGGATTTTGGAGTTGTAAAAAACGAAAAAGACTTTCTAGTGTTTGAAAATCTAGAAAAACTCTCTTAGATTATGGGATTAGAGATCATACATCGCAAATCACTTCGAAAAAAAAAGGACAGATCTATTCACCAGTGCAAGAGGTAAGTTTAGGCTATGGAAAATGGCTAAAAAAATCAGAACTTGCAACAAAAGGTGTAACGCCCTGTCCCAAGAAGGTGTACGGTATGTGTAACCGTAGGGTCGCATATGTGCACCAAGGGCTTTCTTAATTATTTGAGTGTCATAGTCGAATTTTTTAACGTTGTTTTTAAGAATGAAATTGTAAAGTTTTCAAAGAATTGTGGCACTGCAAAACCCGAAAAAAAAATTAATTATTAGAAAATTTCAAAAATTGTAAAAAGATAATAATTGACACACCCCCACCCTCTTCCAAGAGTGGATGGCAGCTGGCCACCCACTTAAATCCCACCGTTACCTCTAACGACTAGAAACTCCTGTGAAGCTAAGCCGTATTGCTTGCTAAAACCTCCTATAAAAATTTTCTATTCTAAACTTAGATTTTATAAAATTTCAAGATAACAGCCGCATATAGGACATGTCCTAAATCCCTCAGATACATCCAATTTATTAATTATATCCAAAATACGGGCAACCAAAGATACCAACACATTCTCACAAACTACTCTCTATGTACATACATATACTCCATTATACAAGTTCAGTATTTCCTTACACAATATTCTTAATTACAAAGGATCGGGAGCAGAATGTCTTAGAGAATCCTAATCAGCTTCCAAATGGGTCCGAGGTCTCAGACTGAAAATAGTTTTTAAATACAAAATAATGAGCTAAACGAGCTCGGAGTGTATGTTTTATAAAATGTTTTTCTTTCCTGAAACATATCAAACTATAAAACTTTCTTTTACAATTATTTTCCGTAGTTTTTACTTTCGCTTTGCTTACTTGCTTTTAAAGTTTCTAAACTTCTTCTTTAGCTTGCTGGGTTTTGCTTTTCTTTTTTAAAAGCTTATAAAACTCTTATTGTTTGCTTGCTTAGAAGTTTATAAAACTTCAAATTTCTTTTTGCTTGCTTTCTTTATCTTTGCTTTGAAAAGTTTCTTAAAACCTTTCACAAACCTTTTGCTTTAAAAGTTTCTCAAACTTTTTCATAAAAACGGGAGCCTGGGCTCAACCGCATTCTTGAAAATAAAACGGGAGCCTAGGCTCAACCGTTTGCTTTAAAATCCCACTAGGAGCTATTTCCAACCGATCGTTTGAAATCTAAACTAGAGCTTCGGGCTCTCAACCGCTTGCTTTAAAACTCTCTGGAAGCCTGGCGACGTGAAACCAATGGGTTGATTTTTTCAAAACTGATATTATGCTTATAAAACATCAACCACTGGAGGCCTATTTTGCTTATCAGAATTCTAGTGAACACTTAAGTCTGGGCGACGTGCTTCTGGAAGGACTCCGTAGTCCGCATCACCTTTTTCCTCCTATGAATATGGTGGAATCGACTGGCCGCCATCACCATAATTTAGTTAGAGCTCATAACCTTATATACCCCTGTACGTGCCACGGTCTCCTTTAAATGCATGATGTATGTCCTACGTTTGCCGACCAAGCAAAACTATAATGCATGTATGAGATCCTAACACCACCGTGCACATACCTACCACCGACCGATTTTCTCTTGCTTAGAACCAGTGGAAGGCCTCGTTTTTTCACAAACATTCTTGCTTGCTTGCTTGCTTGCTTGCTTGCTTGCTTGTTCTTTGAAAATGGTTTTACAATTTAAAACCATTTGCTTGCTTGCTTGAAAATGGTTTAATTATTCAAAACCATTTACTTTACTGCTGTTTCGAAAGATGGCTTACAATTTAGAAACCATTTACTTACTTTTCAAAAATGGTTTAACTCAAACCATTTGCTTGCTTGCTTAAAAAATGGTTTTACAATTTAAAACCAATGCTTGCTTTCAATTATGGTTTAACTCAAAACCATTTGCTTGATTTCTAATTCATTTGGCTGGCTTGAAAATGGTTTGAAATTGAAACCAGAAATATTTAGTAAAACAATTTATAATAATAATAATAATACACTAGTATTTGAAAATGAGTTTAGAACACTCACCTCTTTGTTTGCTAAACTTGAGCACAGTCTACCAACTTTCCGCCTTTGCTTTTAGCCTACACACTGATGTATTAGATCACACACGCTACCATTCAAATCTCAAGCAATTTGCACACTGTGTTAAATTAAATTCTTCTTAAAATATGTGGGCCCCAAATGCCATTCATAGGCATATGGCTAGATTCTAGACTAAAGGGACTTTCTATATAGTCTAAAAACACCCGAAAAACATT